>JARJDR010014298.1:0-18882 GCA_030264135.1 Myllaena sp. GC000078 | reverse complement strand
TGTGTGAACGAGAGAGAACGGATATCGTTCTCTCTTGTTCGCACCTACGCGCTAGTATTGAGTGAAAGTGAGAGGCACGAAACTGTCAAACCTGCGCGGTTATAAAAATTACACCATAGCTTTAATTTGTGCTAATTAATACTGTTTTCTAGTTACCACCTCATAATCCTCAAGCTGCTCTTTACATCATCAAACAATTCGGATATTGATACTTATTGATATTATTTTATCTAATCATAACTTTATAACTTTATAACTTTCTAATCTTTTGTTATCTAAGTTCGACATTTACTTATTGAAAATGTATTACTTTTAACTCCGAAATAAATCATTCGTTTATAATGAAGTTTATCCTAGTTATATTTTTCGTAATTATCAATGTTTTTGGTGGTTTTGGTAAGATTTGTTGATTTAAATTAAATCTGGGTCAATGGTGTGATTGTAGGTAAAAAGGGCTTTGGCCCAGGTGATCAGGATTGGGCCTATGTCGAAGTGCGTCCACATTGTCACATGTTTTGGTGGTTACATCACACAACAGCTGACACGAAAAATGTTTCTCGCCCATTATTAGTATGGTTGCAAGGCGGTCCAGCAAGCTCAGCCTCCGGCGAAGGCAATATACTAATGTCGGGATTAGTGGATCAGAATTTTAATGAACGCGAGTTTTCCTACGTGCATAAAGCCAATGTTTTGTACGTCGACAGCCCGGTTGGTGCTGGTTATTCTTATGTGGATGAACAAGCCGGAGGCACTTTTGCAAGAAATACAGAGGAAATGGCACTTGATTTCGTAGCATTGCTCAAGGGTTTCTTCCAGGTCCACCCGGAATTTGAAACGGTGCCCTTATACTTGATGGGTGAATCATTCGGCGGGAAATTTGCCCCCGCCTTTGCGAAACTTTTAAGTGAATTTGTGCAGAGTGGTGAAATTAGGGCTAATTTAAAAGGAGTTGGTTTAGCCTACCCGGCCACTCATCATCTACATCATATTCCGTTAATTGGGGATACTCTCTACCACTATGTTAGTAACTAATTAACTTGCTTTCAATTTAATTCTGCGATTGATTTCAATTTCAGGGTATTGCCGACGAAGAAGGACGAGATCTCGTAAATGAGAGAGCAAACGGCGTCTTGGAGACTTATTACTCCGGAGAAGTTGAGTTAGCCTGGACATTCATGGATCGACTCATTGCTTTCGTAATTAGCAATTTTAATGTCTCCTTTCTGCGGGTAACATCTCCTGAATCAGGTAAAACCTAGTTGTTTGCTTGACAAGAATTCGTTGTGATAGATTTGTAATAGATGAAGGACTTGAAGAACTAATCGCATTCATGGACACAACCGTCAGCCCGCTGCTCAATCTGACAGCTCCTTTCGCGAGGCAGATTGCTCTTGCTCGGGAGGCGATCGCCGACAAACTGATACCGACCACCTCAGCGCTGGTGCATCTGCTCGAGCACACCGACTGCAAAGTCTTCATCTTTAACGGCCAGCTGGACTGGATCGTGAATACACTAGGCACCGCCACGTGGCTCAACTCGCTCGAATGGAGTGGCGCCCAAGCATGGAAGAACTCCCCGCGGGAAGCGTTCTACGTGCAAGGTATTCACGAAGGTCATATGAAACGCTATGCTGGGCTGGAGTTTTACTGGATTAAACGTGCTGGTCATAGGGTAAAAATCAATATACTATCGATTACGAAATGGATCTTTACTAGATCATTATTTCAGTTACCCAACGACAATCCAAACGCAATGAGCTACATTCTGGAGCGTTTAATCGCAAATTGAATGTCAAGCGAAAACAATAAGAATAAAATATTGGTGTGATGCAAGACGATAAGCTGGTGTATTGTGCTGTCCACATACCACCTTCCACCTTCGTTTAGAATATAATTTCAGGAGATCCGCTTTTTCGATTTGCATTCCGCAGGTGAGAAGTAGAAGAAGAAGAAGAAGAAGAAACAAAGCGTCGCGCAAACGAGCAATAAATCCATCAACATCAAAGTGACCTAAAGCTGAAGAGCACGACATGCAAAGCATCGCGCGGCGCGAAGGTGGCCGGATTGAAATCGAAGAACGTGGCGCGCGGCGTTGTTGTTGTTGGCTGTTGTTGTTGGCGGGCGCGCAGGAACTGGACGCTCCGCCGGAGTGAAACGGGCGGATCGCGTTATGATTTACGAGCGCAACCTGCCACTCAGGTTGCGCATGTGATTATTATTATAATGACCGCGCCGGACGAGAGAGAGACTATGCGCCGATTCGACAATACCCCGACCGCCGCCACCGCCGCCACCGCTTGCATTCTTCTGGTTTCTCATCGTTGTTGTTGTTGTTACTGCTCGTCTAACTACAGGTATGAGTATTATGCCGCTCCGGGGCGAATCGTGTTTTTTGTTGGTTAGAAAAAACTTACTATATGAAATCAACATTAAAAACCGCACCTGCAACAGCAAAAAAAAATACAGGAATTAGTCCAATCAATTATTCGTAGGATCAAAGACAAATTCGTGTAATTAATTTCGTATCATAAATTTATGAAACGCGTAAAAATGATCATAAATTACTGCGCGAGCGGTGGCCAACGAGATATTAAGTAGTAGTTAAATTGCTTAATTTATGGTTTATTATTCGTGTCGCATTTTATAAACAAACCATAAACTAATCGCCGTGGCGCGCAATTGGCTCTCGCTTTTTATGAATGAATGAATGAATCGCACTTCTTTAATTTGCAAGCGCCGTTTATTATTTGATTTAGCGCGTGTAATGGATGCCACCACGGTGTGTTCATCATTCACCACGTTCGTTGGTTGGAAGGAATCAGCATACAATCGAACAACGTGCGCTATTCAAATATATGCGCGCGCGTGCGCGAAAAGGTAGGCCGCGTTGAAGAAGGCGTGCGCGCGCGCGCTGGGTGCTGGGTAGTTTACGACCGCCATAAAACCGCCTCGGCGTGACTGTTATGTGCATTAAACACGTCGTAAAATTCGTCGTAAAAGTCAAGCGCGGCGGCGATATCATAATCGTTTCGGCTTCCAACATATGACACGCAACACGATCGTGTAGTAAGTGTGCGTCGAATAGAGATGCGGCATTAAGTATCATCGAAGACACGCTTCAACCATCCAACGTTCCAACCAATTCGGTGAGTGAGTTAGTCAAATGAGATTTGCGGGTGCCGAGCGGGTTTTTATGGCGCTTTTATGAGGCGCCCAGCTCTTTTATGACAATGGCGGGTGTTTAATGCCTTATTACGTTTATTATGATGTGCCTTAACGATTATCGCACGTAATAGAATTAGCTACTGCCTAAACCTGTTGCATTTCATTACAATTAATCTAATTATGCTTACAATGTGTAATTTAAACAGTTAAGTTTACTTCGGTTTAGTGTTTGATGTGGGTGTAAGGATATTATCCTTGTTGAGGTACAGCGAGCGGCCTCTGAGCGGCGGAGCGCAGCACCAAGCGTCGAGTGAGTGTAGTGAAGAGACGCCCTGCGCTTCACGGCGTCGCCGTCCAGAGGGCGTCGCTGTGCCACCAAACGATCAATAACAACCCCTACCGAAACTGCCCTTACCCTCCGCTACCAATATTACAGATTCCTAGAGAGGACACTCTACCCTTCACAAATCACTGTTTTTAAACAATAATAAATTATTCGGACAAGATTTATAGCAATATTATTAATGCAGTGAGTCAGTGAGTAGATTGACACGGTTGTCGTCATGAATAATGAAACGTTAAGACAATAAAATCTCCGGCAAATCGTTTCACGGCTCATAAAATCCAATGTGTGATGCGCGTCAGTGTTACATGCGTGACGAGTTTTCTGCAAATCCCACCGAAAGGAAGAAGAAAAAAAAACAAATATAATCGAATCAAACCTACAACCTACGTTATGGTCGATTTAATAAAATGCGCTATAATAAATCTTGATTTTTTCAATATTTGTTTTTGAGTCGTTAATTTTCTTATGGTTTTATGGCATACGCGGAAATTGCGCCAAAGGAGTGACACGTGTGTGTGCTGCGCGCTCGTTCGTCGGCCGGAACGCAAGTCAGATAATCATCTATTTTATGACTGGATAAACGTTTAGCCAAATTAAATGGCTATTTATAATCGCCCACTCTCGCACCCGAATTACAAGTAGGTGTACCAACGCACACAGGCAAACGCCTAAAGCTTGCTCATGCAACACAATGGCGCAAAACAAAACAAAGAGCAAACAAAACCCATCATACATGCATGCTTATACGCGTACATATACCAAACCAAGTTTTATTTATTTTACACGGAGCGTTGTTGTTATCGGGAGCGCACTGTTTTTGTCGCGCTTAAACGTTAAATATGCCCTGCGCCGTTTATCTCTATTTTATCAGTGCGCATTATATAAAATTTAAATATTTTGCCAGTCATTAACAAGTTATAAATCTCTTCCTCTCTCTCTCTCTCTCCGCTGCCTGTATTGTTGATATTGTTGTTGTTTTTGGTTTGAGGCAGATTGATAACATACGGAAATGACAAATTATTGAGCGCACCCTTTTTTACTGCCCTTTGAGAGTGCGGTGGAGTGGATTGTAGCTGGGGAATTTCATTGAGGAGCGGTTGCACATGCGCCGTGCGTGCCGCGAGTGGGAAAAATTATGGCCGCGTCAATGATGGCAGTCGTGGCGTGGCGCTGCGCTTGGATTTTGGGGGCGCTGCCCTGGCCCTCCTTCCCTTTGCGCACCAGGCGAAGGGAGAACAGAGACGCCCATTCTGTGAATCGGAGCATAATGGTTGCCCTAATTTCCTACATTTCCCTTTGCTATATTCATTGAATGCATTATTAAAATCTAAAACGACTTTATTAAAATCTATTTGAATCTTAACTTCACTTAACTTCTCTTTAGTGTTGTTAGTTCGTCAAAATGTTGTTTAATGAGAGCGGAATATTTTAATTAAATTGTAAATCTAATAAGTTAATCTCTCTATTTGTGAGGTTGGTGGTTGGTGGCTAGAATATATTTAATTTTAATTAGCTTCGTCATATGCTTAATACGGCAGCGCGCAGAATAACGAGGTGTTAATTAAATAAAACCATTCGCATTGTATTTAATTAATTAATGACTGTTTACTCGCTCAGTGGTGGCATCGGCAACATGATGCGTCGGAGATAATTGGCAAAACTGTCATTTTAATTAAAGAATAATTCATCCTAAAAGTTGTAAGTCGAATTTTAATTAGTGTTTCAGTGTTTTTTCATGTATTAAAATTTGGCCCATCCTTCTCGTTAATATGATTTGGTTACAATGTATAAAAATCATAGTAAATGACTACATGCTACATGTTATGAAGTGGCCAACAATTTTAAGCGGTCATTAATTATCCGGTCATTTAATAACGCACTTAACTCAAATGTAACTTAAAATGTCCGATTTCAAACTGAATATCTGTAAATTTAATGAAATGACTGCACAAAGCGAGTTGCATTGAAGTATTTTTTACCTAGTCGCCAAACGAAAATAATACACTAAAAAGAGCGCACAGCGGAAGTACAAAAAACGAAAATGATCCGAAAAACCTCCCAACTAAGTATACGGACGGAGAAAGGCGACGACCGTCGGACGAAAAGCGCAGCGAAGGCACAAAAGCAGCGCCACAAAAAAACGAAAAAGAAGAATTACGACTAGTCTAGGCGTTCGCTGGCCTTCGGAGGACCTTCTTTCTTCGGCCAAAGGTCCATTTCTCCACCCACGCACACACCCAACATAGTTATCATAGCCTTACCCATCGATATATAAATACCTACTACCACTACAGGGCTGCAAACCGTAGCAAACAGGAAGAATGTTGCAAGTTGCAAACAAAAGCATTTGCTTTCTCGACATGGGGGCGCTCTGCCCTCAGCGCTAAAAAGCATTAAAAAATCTTTTGAAATCCGCAGCCGAGCGAGCGGGCAGCGTCGTAAAATAAAAAATGCATCAATTACGCAAAGTGCATTAGCAAAAGCAAAAGTTTGTGCCGCAACACAGCACAATAGAGCGCAAGCTTAATATTTTATGACTTTTTGCGCTTGCCTGACATTTTCGGCGCGCTGATAATTACATCGCTACATAGGTGCAATTTACCTATGTATAATTTTCAGTTTCAGGCGCATCAAAACCGGGAGAGGTGGAAAAGGGAAAAGTTTTAAGTGAATTTCCAGCGCGTGAAATTAGAAAGTTGTATCGGCGGGTTACTTTGTCATTATTATGGTGTGTTTTAGGTTCATGTGGAGTTCATATCCCTCGAGTGATTAGCATTAGGGGCGACGCTGCCGAAACGCGGCAAACACCATCATTTATATTATGTGTAATTTTCTTAATTTGTTTGCAAAGTGCGCGCGGTGTGGAAATCGATAATAATTTTAATGGAAAACCGCACCAAGCCCAAGTCCAAGGCGCTCAGCTCAGCGAAGCAGTGGGCCATAAATTCCGTGACACGCGAAGAACATGTGAAGTTGACAGTTTTTTAAATTAAATTCTTATCTACACGACGAAGGCACCTGCTCGCGAGGCGACCACATTTCTCTTGCCCACACACACGCAATATATAATTTGAATAACACGACAGGAGAAACTTACGTCGGTTCGTGTCGCAGCGATGAGAAATCACATTTATCCAAAATAATCGCACATCACCACACGTACTATAACATTTCACATGGCACTCCCCATCGAAGAAAGCGCGGCGGCGGCGGTGGCGGCGCATACGTTGTTGGCGCGATGATCATAAATACCCGACTGGCGGGCGGCGGGCGGCCCGAAAACCACCGCACGTTCAAAACGCAGGACGAGGGGGTTGGTTTTTGTTTAATTGGCCGTGTGTAAGTGTGCCATGCCACCCCTTGCGCCTAAACCGACCCCTTCATGAATGAATTCAGGCCTAATGGTGGTGGTGGGGAGGTTTGCGTCGGCCATCATCTCGTTCTTACAACCCCTGGCTACCTTTGCATCCCTACCACTATTGGCTTGGGGCGTAAATCTATGGATGCTCTTTTACGGATCACCAATTAGAAACGTATTTGTTGCCGTTTCCTACCCTTACCTGCCTTGCCTACCTTTAGAGTGATTGGCTGCATGGATTTCTTTTCAATATCTAAGGTTTTAAACGAAGATAAGTATCAATTCTAGAGCACTAATTGACGTTTTCTCATCTAATTAATATCGACATTCCAACGTAGACTTCTAGACTTCTTGTTAGTCGGGATATTGATTGGTTACGAAACACGTCCGTCCGCAAAGGTGAGATTACACGTTGTGCGCGCGCGATGATGAAGACATTAGTTATGCCGATGCCGTTGCGAGCAGGGTGCTTATCAATTGTTGGGCGCGCGGCGCGCACGAAACCCAGGCGAATGTCAGGAACAACACGACCGTGTTCCGTTCGGAGATTTACATTTCAGATTCGATGTTCAATCCACCGGCGAACGAACGAACGTGTGTGCAAAACCATGCCTCTTCTTATCGAGCGGCGAGTACTTTAATTTCTTAATTTCCGAAATTACCCATACAACTCGTGCGCGTGCATTATATATAATCAATGCCGGCGCGGCTTGCTTGGCATCAATCTCGTTCGCCAACGTAATAATAACTAATCGGGTTCTTAACGCCCCGAGGCTATAAAAACGCACGAGTAACGGAGTAGAAGTGCAGCATTTCATTATTACTTCATCCGCGGTGTCGCGCTTTTAATATTTTTATTCGCCCCAGCCATTTTGATGCTGCATTTTTTCACGATTCCGCAATATGAAAGCCTTCGTTGCCTTCGTTGCCTTCGCTTGGGTGTACGAGAAGACATGCATATTAAAAGACGAGCATGGAGGTCCTGCAAGGAATGCAATTTACATGATAAAACATTTAATAAACCGGCGCACGATAAATCTTCGCCCCGGCACCATCCATCGGCATCTATGTATGTATTGCTACCCCGAAAAGAAGTTTTGCACAATTTGTATCATTAGCCGACAGTGAAGAGTGGACCGGTTGTAATTTAATCAACGCCGAGCGACACACATTCTCCATTGCGCGTAATAATACTTATCGCGCAACTTTTGTAATTTACACCACTGCGAGCGCAGAGCGAAGGAATGCAAACATGTTCGGTGTAAAGTCTCCCTGCGGAGCGCCGAAGAATACGCGGTTTTGAGGAACTTCTCTTCGCTGCTCTTCAATGGTAAGTTTTGTGTTGTTACATATTATAGTTGTTGCGCCCGCAGAAACAGAAGTGCAATGTCAAAAGTTTCTCCCGAGCAAGACATTAACACTATGCATCATAAATATAAGTGAACATTTCTTCAATTTCACCGGCTGAAGTTCTAATCTTATCGAAAAATAAAAATGGGGTGAGCAAGAAGCAAGGCGTTGATTGCTCATTGCTACCCCCTCAGTCGGGATAAATCATCTGCAGTCTGCAGGCTGATAACGCAAAAAATGCAAAGATGATTCACCGCGGAAAAAAATGCCCCGCCGCCGCCGAGGAGAAGGAAAAAAATGCGCGGAAGACGTTTTTATCTAGCATCTATCTACCAAGCGTTATATACTGGCTCCGGGGAGATAATAATAATAGCTTTTCGAGTGTCACCTCTCTAAGTACATCAACACCCCATAAAAGTTTCTTATACAAATATACGATGCGGTGCGAGGCACAATGGCGTGGTGCAGAAAACGCCATTAATCGGTCGCCGGTCGAAATGAAATTATGAACGCCGGCAAAAGCGCCCTGCGGTGCGCGGTGCCGACCACACAAGAACATATTATCTCCCTCGCAAGTTTCGCAAGCAAGCTTGCAGAAATTAGTTTGCTGAAACTGATTGTAATGCGTAAAAAGTTGGTTTTAGCACCCTATTTTGCAAGACAAGACTTTTGAAAATGTGTCGCGTCGCGCCGATGCTTCGGGCTATTAATCAAAGTCTATTTCGGATTGGGAAGTTTAAAAATAATACGCCGCTTCGTCATTGGTGCTGCATGCATGGTATTTTCAGCCCGCAGCCATTCCTCAAGTCTTTCATCTTCATTTCGATGAAAATAACGCTCCACAGGGAGAGTTATCGCCCGCTGAATCAATGCGCATCAAGATGTCAAAATATCCACGCGAAAAATACTCAAGTAAAACAATAAAGGAGGCGCGCTGCATATTGCGATAAATTCGCATATCGTAAATTCGAAGAAGAAGAAGACTCCAACGCATTTACATAGATATTGCCCTGTTTTTTTCTATCCCCTTCGCCTTCTCATCGTCCGTCTGCACAATTTGATGTCATGACCAGTTGATGTATGACTCCCCGCCGCAGAATCGGCAGCAATAATTCTAATTATTGTGTGGTGCGCACATTTTTAATTGCCACTTGTATTTACCCGCTCGCTTGCAATTTGTCTTTGGGGAAAAAGTCGCCATACTTTAAGGTATCATCTTTCAAGCGCGTCCGCTCGCGAACACTTCTCGCGCTCGCGCTGGCGCGGGTGAAGAGGGGTGGGATCCTCCACCGCGAACCAAACGAACGAACGGAGCAGTCATATATCACCCGTAATTTACGATCGCAGATACGACAGGGAAATTGCAAGAATGGCGGGCGCGGGCGCAGGGGGAGGGCTCGTAATCTATCTTTGTTGGCCGCCGAATACCCCGGCTCTCTTCTTTATCACCCCTCCAACCTCCAAGCCACCCCTGCTGGCTGTGGGGGGTGGTTGGGGGTGGTTTGTAATAAGAAATGCCCTCCCGGCGCGAAAAAAAGACGTGCGGAAAAACATTGGAACAAAAATGTCGCCCATTATTCTATGCATATCTGTTTTATACCAAAAAATTGTTGAATTTTCAATTTGGGGATGCAAAAAAAAATACAACACAGTACGCAATACAGTACGGGGTTATTGGTTGTGGAACAATACGCGCCTGGCGCTCGACAAATTGGCAACGCTGTCACCATAATAAGCCATTAATAATTCTTCGGTCATAAATAACCGTCCATGCCAGCCGACGCAAAATGCAAAAGGGCGCGTGTAGTGCACGTCGCCATCGGCCACACACCAACCAGGACTCCCCCCCTGCTGCCGCCGCCGCCTCCCCGGCGTTATTTAATTGGATTTTAAATGAAACAATGAAACAACCGTGTGTGCCATCTTCTCGCTAATGCACCGTGGATTGACCATGTTCCTTCGTCGAAGGGGGTAAGGGTAGGCTTGCTGTCGATGCGCAGCTGATGTCAGGCCACAGCTGTTTTGCCTTGCAACCCCTTTTCGTTCGCCTACCCAGTCACGCACTCGGCATTCGGCGTCATTGTATTGTTCAACCCTCCCCAACAGCGCTCGAATGGATTGGTCGTTGGGCGCATGCTGATGATGGCGTGCGTGATTGCTTACACATTATGCATGTCGCGTACACGAACGGGTTCGTTCGTCCATCCAATTTCGCCTGCGCCCCCCGGAATTAAATATGATCGAAACGAATACGCATTGAACAACGTTACATTCAGTTGATTAAGTTCGAAAGCGAAATTTTGCAATCAACCTGGCACGTCGACGTCGACGTTGCCGTCGGTTGTGTTGCATTGTTGATTGGCGTAAATTGGAGCGTGAAAAATGAGGTGTGCGATGATTGCGTTTGACCGTGGCGAATCATCCCTACAATGCAAAAATACTTTTCATAAGTTACCGTTAGCCCGCACTAGTACCGAAAAAATGGATTTGTTAGCGCATGAATCA
The DNA here is from genome assembly GCA_030264135.1 of Myllaena sp. GC000078. Lineage (NCBI taxonomy): Eukaryota > Metazoa > Arthropoda > Insecta > Coleoptera > Staphylinidae > Myllaena > Myllaena sp. GC000078. The sequence goes on along the minus strand of JARJDR010014298.1, from coordinate 8,158 downwards.
TACGGCCTTCGTGTTTATGTTGTGCTACGATTTCCGAAACGCGCGTGACAGTTTGCGTTTTGTTGCGCCCGCCGAAAGGTAGGCAGTCATAAATATTAAAGATTTTTGTGATTTATGATCCCGGGCAACACACCAAAATCAATGTGAACTTTTCTATCCTTCGCTCTCTTCCAACTTCCAAGGTTTGGTCAATAATTATGGAAACATTTTCGGTTATTGGAATTTCAGCATCAGCATGTATTTTATTTGCGCTATTTTTTGGCGCTTATTTCTTTTCCGGACGCGCATAACTCTCCCGCCTGCGTGGGTGGTTTGGGGTGGAGCGGGGGCGAGTGGAGCATATCCCCCGAAAAACTTCCACACCGGCGCGAGATTGTATAATGTACAGCAGCAACTCCTGCTCTTGCTCACTGCCCGCGAGCGGAAGAAGTATAGAAGAAAACCCCTAATGTAAAATCGATGGAACACCATTACAGTCGGCAACGACTTCTAACTGCATTAAATCATTGCTGCGCTAACTCCACCTCCTTCTCCATGGCTCCTTAAAGTGCACATGATACTAAAGTAAAAATTCCTGTTTACTTAAGACTTATTGTTAGACTAAGCGCTGGCGAAATGAGCAAAAACTAAAATTGTGCTCTGCTCGTATTAAATATTAAATTCCAAGTAACTCCTCAAAATTTATCATCACTGTGTGTATGGGTATGTGTTGTGTGCAAAAAGAAGAAAAATCGCGCCTATAATTAGATGTTGTTGCGTAAGAACGTAAGAACGTATGAAAACAGAGAGAACTGTTGTGCGGGGCAAGTTATCTGCGCGCCCGATCACGGCATTAATGCGCTCTTCCGCCTTTTAATGTGTTGCTTGGCTCCAGGGTGCGTGTGCCAATCCGGCGCGAGGGATGCGGGACAATATTTTTCCTGAAAGCTGTTCATCATTTGTTTATCTTTAGCCCAGCGCAAATGGTCGTCGGACGGCCGCGCCAACGTTATCTTGCGCCGCCCGCGTTTTAAGCTCGCAAACAAATCAAAGTCGAGCGTCGAGCATTTGGGGAGAGGGCGGTTAAAGACAACCATTTTAGCAAATTACCGATCTTTATAATACGCGGTTAATTGCAATTGAAATAAACTTGTTTCTCTCATCAACTTCGAAGACTCTCAACTATCAATCACATGACACGGAAATATCTCCTCTATAATTACTTGGATTGTTTTTCTACATTGTAAGTATTTATTAATTTTATTACACAGCAGTTTTTATGGTTGTGAATCAAGAATCAAGTATAAGGGTTCTTTTTCATCGACTGGGTTTTAATGAAGTTATTAGAATAGAAAAAAATGGTGCGATCGCTAATTATCTAAGACTAAGGCAACGCGTTTTATAATTATTCAATTAAACAGCTCACGAGAACATCGTTGCTCCGGTTGTTTCCAACTTAATATATTATTCCGAAGCATACCTAACTCAAGTTAAGTTAGTTAAGTATGTGAATGCATATCATCGTTTTAATTGCGGCGCTGAATAAGAAACCAGCGAGAGAGCGAAAGAGCAGATGAGCGATGGCTATCTAGATGCCTAGATGTATCTCCGATTGGCATTAATTAGACTTTAATTCAATACGGTAATTTATTGCGCATAAATTACCAGTGTAAGTTGGGCCAGTCCAACTCCAACTCCAACCAACAACAACAACACCATGGGCGTTGTATATTTATTACATTTATTATTAAGTGCGTGTTGCTATTATACAATATCATAATTTACTACGTTGCGCAAAGACCAGAAGTCGATCATAACTTTATTTAATAGTTTTTCTTTAAATGCCAAACAAATTATTGTCTCAACAATTAATACAATGCGTGTAAGACAAGCAGCACGATAAGCCTTGATCAACAAACAATCAATGTATAAATAAATAGAGTCATTAACATTCAAGCCCGACATATTGCTCGCCGCGTTGGATGTAAATTTCGCGATATAAATCAATGCAGCGGCGTCGGATTTTGTCTTTATTTATGTACTTGCAGATGCAATGTCACCCCGCATGGCAGGTGAATGCACACAGCGCCACATCCTTCGGTCAGGAGGATATGTGCGAAATGAATCAATTTGATTTTAATTCGATGGAACAAAACCGCCACGCAACGGGCCACAGCCGCAGCGAGCGTTGAGGAATAATCGCGAAATGGCGCATAGTGTGCACGGCGGTTGGACAATGACAATAAACGCACGCGCGCATGGTGTGCATGGTGTGTATCCGATCCTGAAGCGAAAGAGTTGCGCGGACGCGCGCGACGTTTACAATTGACTCGGCAGTCTATAAATCTTTGACCACCGTGTTCGCATTAGTCGGTACATTGATTACATGCATCGCGATGCGGCGCTGCGGTCTGCGCGCATACATTTCGCCTCGATGTTGCGATTTATTCATTCATTCATTCATTCGTGCGAGATGTGCCCGAATTTGTCAAATTTCCTATGAACAAAATAAAAACCCAACCAGCCGGTTGGAAAAAAGACGTACATAGGACATATGCACATAGGACGCTTATAAATATAATCCCGATAATTAATATGGTTAATAAATCCAGCGGCGGCGGCGACTGGGTAATAAATTTTCGCTGCGGACGTGCCGCGTCAAGATGGCAGAATTATAAGACGCGCGCGCATGCTCGCGCTTAGCTTATCTGAGCGAGGAGAGAACGAGCCGCGCATGAACGCATCATGCCTTCACGCATGGCGGATTCACGCATCCTCTCTACCATTTTAACCTGTGAAGCAGCCAACGCGCGCAACATCTCATCTACCACCGCTCAGAGAAAAGAATGCCAAGAGCCAAGAGAAACACCGTTAAAAATATTTCCTCTTGAATTTGATTCCTTACTTACGTATTAATATCACATGGGCATGGGGATGTTCATTATAAAACGGTTGACATTTCATACTCATACTGAGCAACCCGACCGACGACAATCCACCTGCGTGGTAGCTGTCAAACAACCCCCAGAGCGGCAAGCAGCGCATTAATTTTGATAACATTTCAAGCGCGCTTGCGCGAGCGCCGTTTAATTGGCACCGGCGCGAGATTCATAGATAATGAAGCAATCAGAGAGCAGCGACCAACCATCAGATTACCATACCGACGGCTGGGGTGGTTGCGGGGGTGAAAAGCTAGCTTTTATTATATTACACCGCCGGCGCTGGGCAGTAGTCGTTAATTTATTGATTGTAACATAACTCTCTCTCTCTGGGTTGCCGTCTGCGGAACGCGAAACCCGGAAATAACAAACCGCCCCTGCGTCCGTCCCCGCGTGTTGCCAAAAATATCCTAAGTAAAAAGAAATGCATTTTTGCGCACTGCAGAATAATTGATACGCCTACACCTAATAAATAAACCGCGCGCCGCGCCGGAGCCGGATTAACGCAATACCGATAACGGCGTTTAAATTAAATAATCAAAAATTTATGGGCCGCTTGTTTTTGTTGTGCGCAGTGCAACGCACATGCAGTCGAGTAGTGTGTTATGAATATTCGAGTCGTTATCCTTTTATTGTTATGCGCCCTATGATGTGCAATTTGATGATGTTTTGTTATCGCGCGCGTGTTTTGTCATGTTTACGCCCATTCAATTCATAATATCAATGCCTTCCGCGTTGTAAAAATAAAAAAAAACGAGTTATATTTTATATGCAATTGATTTGGAGTGCTGGGAATTAAAATATAGCAATGATAACATGCAAACGAACAGTGGAACAAGCAATTCGTCGATTTTATTACGTCATTTCTGCGATTGAATAGCTTTAAACATATATTTATGAGCGTGAGCTGCAGCGAATTAAGTTATAAATTACATTCGAATATTACCGGCCCGGCGTCCATAAAACGTTTAACTTCTTCTTCTTCTGCTTCTTCTTCTTCTACTTTAGCTTTGGTTAAAGAACGCAACACAAGGTTAACGCGAAAGAGAATAGACTGTTAATCGAATGCACATTTTCGGGGAAACCGGTTTACTCCGAAATGTGAGCGTTCCTTTTACCAAATTATACCTTGCAGCTGTCCACCAGAGAGCAGAAAATCTTCACTTCTTCTTCTTCTTCTTCTTCTTGGTTCCTTGGTTGCGGTGAGCTTCCAAGGCTCATGTAAAATATGGCCGCCTTACCGAATTAAAACTAAACCGAAAAACGAACAACGAGCAATGCGGTCGGGTTTCGGTGGGTCGGTTTTCCTTCCGTGATTATTTTGCTGGGCGCTCGTGCAAATTGCGGCTGCCGCAATAACTCCATCATCCGTAATTCATGAACGTCGAACGTGATTACTCAATCTGCGCGCGGCGTAAAAGATGGCGCGATATTATACGGCACGGCACGCACGTGCAAGCGGCGCCGGCGTAGTCCTTGCTTGGGCGCGCTTCGGCGCAAAAAATAAGAAATCGCATCGATGCGCACCGAGCGCCTCTTCGATCAATCAATGTAACATGTCAAACGGTAAAACAATGCCATGTTGCCGTATAATTGAACGCCATATATCATGTCCGCTGCGGTGCGGTGCGCCGGCCAGCACATAAGGGAGCGAAATAAATTCCAAAACCGGCGGTGGCAGTCGTGGCGCAATCATGCATGCCCGATTCACTTGCAAATTTAGTTGTATTGTAGTATAGTAGTGCAATTGTGGTCGTCGGCGTTTCGTGTCGATATTAACAAATTGAGACATTTCTGAATTCTGAATACGAATGTATAAATTTCAACCACCATCCTTTTGTGTTGAGTGTTGAGTGTTGAACTGTTGAAGAGTGAAATTTTGAGGAATAATGAACGACGGACCACACCTACTTCTTATTTCCGTTTTGTAACACGAACAGGCGGACGGACGCATCATTAAAAATGAATAAATGTTAAGTAGCAACCGTTGGCGTCGCGTCGCGTCCCCACACGCGACACAATGTCTGATTACCAACGCAGCCAAGCGGCAATTAAGTCACCTTTTGCGATCTAATTTCCATCGATATTATTATGCGCAAGTCATTAACGATGTTTTGCACCTAGTTGAGAGCCATCCGATGAACTTCTCTTGAGTGATGAGAATGTGGCTCCGATTTATACAAAAAGTCATAAATAATACTACATTACTAACAGTAAGTTATTAGTTAATTTAGTAATTATGTAATTTTGTAATTAAATAATTAAACGTACTTTTGGCATAAAGTAAAGCGTTGAAAAATTGTTGGTGTACCATCATCATCATCATCAACAACAAGAGAGATAGGTAGTTATAAATATGATAGTTATGAATATATAATGTGAGCTGAATAACATGACCGCATAATTTGAATGCATTAATTATGACTGCACGCACGGTTGCAAGGAGCAAAAAGCATCCAAGCCATTTTTATTATAATTATATTTCGCAAACGACAAACACGATATCTAATGAATACAAAAATGATCTAAAATATAAAATGAATAGCAGAAAGTGAGGGGAAGTGAAGGAAAATAACAAATGTCCGAATTAAACACGAAACAATGTTGTTGTGACATTATGATTTTCGCGGCAGTATTTTCTCATCTCGTGGGAAATAAATTAAGTTATACACATTCGCAACTCGTCGGCACATTCTACAATTTAAGCGCGAGCCGAGAGGATGAGCAAAAAATGAACGCGCATTGCATGCAAATGAATTAAAGTCGCGCCGCTGCGGGATGAAACGGACGCGATGCTAAAATGCGCATCCATAGTAATGAGTTGAGTTGAGTTGGCAATTTTTGGCGCGCGCGCGCGCTTTGAAGGTGTTGAAAGTTGCGCGAATAATAATCAACTTGAAATGAGAATGCGGGGTGGGCGTAGGCGTGTATCATGTTGATTAAATTTATGTTTTAACCGAGTTGGATTACTTATTGTTAACCGCAATTTCAATCCATGGACGGGACGAGTTGTAGGAGGCAATGATGGACAGTTGATGGCGCCGGGCGATTTTGGTTTGTAATCGATGCGCGCGGTCGCGAATATCTCTCCATGCGCACGCGGCCCATTAAACACATTATAAATTTAAATTAAACCGCTGTGATTTATGCGATCGCGTCGAGCCGCGCGCGCCGCGGTGCTGAATCGATTTATTCCAAAGTGCCGCCGCGACACTCGCACTCGCTGTTTTACACCGCCACTCATGCGCAATGCGAAATGCGAGATTTACGTGTTTTGTGAAATATTTCACAGCCCGATTTTTTATTCATCTTCACCATGGTACAAATACAAGACTTGTAAGTGTAGCCAACGCGCGGGTTTGTTTGCTTTTGCTTACTTAGTGAAAATGTAATTTACACATCATTTACGGTTTTTCTTTGGCGTTCGTCCTGCGTTCGTTCCGCCACGTAAATTCACACCGTGGTGCTATAATAGAAAATGTCATCAAAATGTTGCGTCATTTGCGCATTCAAAACTAAGATGCACTTGCTTGATGCTCATTAGCGTAACAGAATGATGGCTGTAATTATGGCGTCGCGGCGGAGAGTAAGAGAGTAAAGTTGGGGCCACCAGGAAATAATTACTCGCGGAAATATTATGCGTATTGATACCTACAACACTCCGGAAAAACGGGACGGGCCGAATGAAGGAATGAACATGCGCCGCACAGTTAAAATAGAAACTTATAAATAACCGACAACCATGACTGAACTGAGAGGCCATTGCGCGCCGTGGGCTTTATTAACGCACCGCCTCTCCTCAACGCCCGTTCATCTTCCTCATCCTCACGCACACCTTTTGCTCGAATCCTTTTATTTATTCGGTGCGCCCGCTCTTGGAAAATGGTGGCGTTTCCGGTGCGGTTTAATCCTCCTTATTGTGCGATAGTTATTAAAGGATTATGACTTATTTATTAGTCGGTTATAACCCTTGCACACTCACATAGGTACTATGGGCGCCGTCGGATAACGTCGGACACGTCTCTTTCGGTCTCTTTGTGCTGCTCCTGCTCCTGCTCCTGGTGGTGGTGGTGGTGGTGGTTGGCACATTGGGGCACAATCGTAAATTTCCGCATGTGAAGTGTCGCACACATGAGACCAAAACGAGGAACAATACCACGCTCACGCACCAATTCATTCGCGAAAGGTAAAATGTTGGGCAGCACACAAAAATACGTTTCCAATTAGACCAGGAAAAGGTTTCTACCCGGGAATCATCTATATTCGCTCGATTCGTTTATCTATCGTGATGCCACCTCGGGAATATACGATACCCGCCGCAAACGCAAAAAGGTTTAATTGAGAATTATGACCGTTTGGCAATTTGTCGTCTTTTAAAACACACAAGCACTGATTGTGAGCACACTTTTATTGGTTGGAGTCGATATAAAACTGATATTTTAAGCGTTATAGCGCTGGATTCACCTGGTGCGCGCCGCACTAAACTTCTCTCTGACCGCCACGCCGTCCGCCGGTCGCCGCCGCTCGCGGGGGGGAAAAGCGAGCAAACAAAAATCGGAATTTCGAAATGTCCACCGACCGGATGGTCTCGTTCGGTCGGTCGGCGCGCCGTTTCGGACCGCACTGAGGCGCTTGAAAACACTCGCGATGCTCCACACGGCCAATCTAATACTCTCCAACTCACATAGATAGCATAATTGTGGTCTGGCTAAAGTACCAACGTAAACAGGCGAAATGTTTATAACGGGATCTCTTGACTGCGCTCGCCTAAGCAGTTCGAAAGTTTAATCCTAGACTAATTGTTGCCTTGCGGGATTAAATAAATTTTTTTCCCGATCACACCGAAGTGATTTCCAAACCGAAGCTTTTGGAATGAAGGCACCAACAAAACTGTCCGTGTACAGTTATATTTCTCAAAGAAAAACTGCGGGTGCGTCAAAAAAATATGCTATTTTTTATGACTTCGGCAAGGTCGTAAAGTGCGCTGGACAAAAGGACAAATTGCCAGCAGGCATGAAGCAATTTTTTCTAGGTCATCGCACAACTATCGCACACCACCACCCCATGCAGCGAGCAAGAAAAAAACAGACTTCAATGCGTGGGGTGCTGTAAAAAAAAAGCGTAACGGTAAACGGTAACTCAAAATGCAGTCGAGATGCGCTGGTGCATATGTTGGTAACCCTGTTGGTCTGAGTTATATGCTCCCTGAAGTGTTTACATAATTAGGTTTCACCCATTCC
>JARJDR010014285.1:0-10809 GCA_030264135.1 Myllaena sp. GC000078 | reverse complement strand
ACGGAACATTTTTTCTAATTAGTTTCAACCATTCTTGTGCGCCGTGTAAGACACAAACCCAACAACCGTACAGTAATGACGTAATTATCGCCACGTAGAGAAGAGTGGTGCAATTTATGGACAGCGTTGAAAAAATTTAGTGGGGGGCAATTTGCGAGGTATTTTTGTGCGGCGGCGAAAGTCAAACAAAGAATTGGCGCGATTTCATGCGTACGCTGCAGTTTGAACGAAATTCAAGCCAAACAAGCAGCCATTGCCTGCATGCTACCTACTACTCCGGATGCCCGGAGTGAGTGAGCATTCGAGAGTCATACGCTTGGAACGCAATCCTCTTATCATCCTGAAATTAAGTGTTCCCTCTCTTGCTCGTGCCGCCTTAATCTTCGAGTACTCGCTACTTGCGTGCGGTGGTGTACTCTGCGTGCCGGCGCGGCGGGGAGGTACAATAAAATAAGCTGAAGCATTAAAAAGCGAAGTGGGATGATGAGGCAAAAAGGAGGGAGAACCGACATGAAAAGGGATGAAAAGTTTCACTCGGCCGGCGCCGAATGAAGACGAAGGAAGAAGAAGAAGAAGTAGAAGAAGCTGTGCTGAATTTGTATGTTTGCTGGTGGCGAGCTGTGTCGCTTCTCCTTCGCTTCTTATTCGCCTGTGTGTAATGTGATGTGTTTGGAGGCGCGCGCACGAAGAAATCGTTCGTTCGTTCGTTCGTTCCAGCACGCCGACTTTCAGACTTTAACTTATTCATTAGCTAATTAGGAAACTAAACTTTTTCCATGCGCGCACGCGCACGTTCCGTGACAAAGCTTAATCGCCTTTACTATTTCTTTATTTCGTCGGCTGCTCGTCTTCTGCTCCTCCTCAGGCTCATCGTTAATTTCTTGTGTTTGGTGTAATTTTATAAATTGCCCATCACTAAAATACATTTAATACCTGGTTTTCTCTACACATGTAATTATGTAAGTAATGCTTTTAATTGCTTGGAACAAGGAAACAAAGAGAAGAAATAAGCCTTGTACGCTACCCGGCATTCGTTAAGTACTATTATTTGTGCATTGGCTGCCAGTTGCATGCCGGCTGTAAATTATGCATTGCAACTTCAATTCCCCAGTCGCAAATAACAAAACCCTGAAGAAGAAGAAGCGGGTTTGGTCGCGGTCGGTGAACGCCAACCACTCATATCAATAGAGCACCGCACACTTCCTACTGATGTTGGTGTTGGTAGTTGGGTTCGGTCACTCGGTTAAGTAATTTTCAGTAATTTCACATCTTTCGCACCGTTGCACTTTGACGATGGGGCGGGCGGGCGAAACAACTAAAACGGTGTGGTTTTGAAAGGTTTTGCGTCCCGTGCTTCCTCCCTCACAGGAGCGGATAATCGTAACACTATTTCGGTACCCTTTCGCACGCGCAGGATGTATTTCGTTGACCGTTTAGCGGGCAAGCCATTAACTCTCGCGCGCGCGCGCGTGTCCTATGTAAACGCCCGCGTCCAGATAATGAAATATTAATTTACGTCCCGGGCAAATCGGACCAGACGGACAGCCCGTCCCACACTCACACACCGCCAAATCTTTAACAATGCACAAGCGACAAATTCTCGCGTTATTAAGCGCTCCGCATTTTCAATTAATTGCTGACCCATAAAACGTGAACGCTTCCTGCTGCCAGTTGTCAGGTATTATCGTAATTGCGGCCGCTTCGATTCGCTGCGCAATGCGCCAATGGAGCGCTGATATATTTGCGCTGACAACGTGAAAAACCATATTGACGCTCGCCAACATGTCCTTAATGCCGATTCTGATTGCGTTACACACAGGTCACTTACGTGCCCAAGCCATTACGCCGCCCGCGCGGATGCAGCAATAAAAATGATAAAGGAACATCCCCAGTGCAGTACTTTACGTGTTAATTATTATAATTGACGAACGAGCGCCTATTAATAATACTGTTAAGTAAGATTAATTTATTTACTCCGAAACACAGAAAAACGGAACATATTTCTTTGACAAAATAGACTGTAAGATTAATCAATGACATTGAAATTGAAACGAAAAAAGAACAGTAAGAGGAAGAGCATTTGGGAGAGAGCGGAGCATTATCTAAGAAGCCACTTAGAATCATCATAACTGCTATGGCGTGCATGCGCATTGCATTTCGCGGGGGCGGCAAAAACTTTTTGACAAACTTGGCAGCGTATCAACCAAGCCCGTACGTACCGTACGCCATCGACGAACGAAAATCTAAATTAATTTCCAACTATTTATAACTTGATATTTTGGGGGGGGGGCGAGTTTGATATTTTGCCCGCGCACGCGCTCGCAATTTGAATCGAATTGGCCTTTGCCGTTTCGCCCCGGAATTATAGGTAGCGCACAACACATCGGGCGTGTGCGTAATTCGAATACCTATACACCGTGATGGCCGGATGTAGGCTGTGAGTGTAGGTCGATGGCGGCGGCGGCGGTGGCGGGGGGGTGGAGGTTGGTACAAGGGTTTCGGTGATTCAAAAGGCGGCGGCACTCAGTCGGCGGCGGGGCAACACGCGCGTATCGATCAGATACGCGTATATAGAGGAACAGAGGAATGGGGTGGAAAGTGGCAAACGGCAAACCTTCCACCCCCGCACACAGCACCTCCCGCCCGCGTCTATAATAAAAGTCCGGTATAGGTATATAAACGGGTGCTTTCGAAATGGGATCGACGGATCGACGCCGCTGCTGATACATTATGTATCGCATCGCGTATTGTACATTGACGTGAAATTAATACGAAACAAAACTGTAAACATTTGGAGCAAGGGCGCACATTTCGCCTAGTTAATCGCCGCGGCGGCGCGGCGCGGGGCTAAAGTTACCGCGCCGTGTAGGTGGAACATATGTTTTGTTATTATCGTAAATCTTCGCTCAGTTTTGGTAGCGCGGCGCGCGCGTAATTAACAGGATAGTTTATACATGAAGTAATAGTTAGTTAATTTCCTCGGCGTGGTAATTTCTTAGCGCGAATCGATTACCATCATGACCGCAAATCATGTTCATGTTTAAGTTTCGAAACTGCTGTTATTTTAACATATTTTATGTGCAAGCGCATTTTTCAACACGTATTGCTTGGGTGTGAAGGCGCCGGGCGATGGTCGGTGAAATGGTGTGCGAAATCTAATTAAGTAAACCGACCGTACTCTCTTCTCACGCGGCGCACGTTTCGGTTTGTTTCCATATTCGCGCAACAACGCGTTGTGCATTTCTGCATTTTATTATCGCACTAAATTTTTCTCTACTAGCATAGTTTTTCTTGAATTAAACTAATATATTATTCAAGGTTTAATAACATAATTTAGTTTCCGGCGCACCCTCAGTGTACTCGTATAACAAAATTTATGAACATTTTAATAATTAAATCTGTTTGTTCCAAGTAGTTATGTGAATGCGTGACATTTGATAATTTAGTCAACACCTACTTATAATTCAGTAAGTGCGTGTAATCGCGTGTCCCAAGCATTGTTTATTTGAACTAAATGTACGTATAAACCCCTTATCCCTTCCGCAATGCGTATTATTTAATTTGTTTATTAACGTTTAGCGTATCTGCCAAAAAATGAAAAATTCGTATTAACGTCAGACATTTCTTGTTTGCTAATAAAATATGCATGCGTTCGTTAGAATTTATGTTTTGATACCCCCGAAAGAATTCACCGCCCATTAAATAAAGCACAATTTCTATGAAAACATTTCCACCAAAACATTTTAAGCATTTTTTAGACCGAAACAAGAATAATCTTTGTTAGAATTTAAATCGCGCTCATTTGTTAGGCGCAAGCTTTTGATCTCTAAAACAGCTGAAAAAGCTTTGACCAATTTTAAATTATACTTGCTTTCTGCTCTGCCGACACACACATAGTATGACACAGCCTCCAGGCCTGCGGCGGGGTGCAAACTCTTTCACGACGCGGCTTATTAGCACTTGATCTATTCGCTGATCTCTATATAGCTACTCGTATGTGCGTCGCGCCCTGCGAAGCGTTCATGTGCGAGCATAAACGCCGCCTTTTCCTGTCGCCGCGCTGAAACTGTGACAGCATCACAGCATCGGGGAAGCAAAATACGTAGAATCGATTTTGCAAATATTTACTATATTTTTTGAAGCCATAAACTACTGTACGGAAACACTTTAGCACCCTCCGATTTCGAAATAAATAAGTTGCGAAAGCTTTCAGAATTTGTGCCTCAATCGAATACGAGTTGGAATAGTGGAATTTTCTTGGTTCAAGATGAGTGACCGAATTCAAGGCTGAATTGTGCATTCGTTTGCCAAAAATCGGAAGGAAGAGGAGTAAAGGTCGTCGCCACCTTTTTCGCGTTGTATATAGAAGCAAATACATAATACAATTCACAAACAAAGACGTTTGGAGACTACTGATTAATTCCGGCAAATTACCTCCCACGTGAATCGATAAAGAAAACGTTAACATTCGGGGAAATGTCATTTGTGCACTACTATTATTAGCACGAAATTATTGCACTTAATTTTTTGTGCAAATGCATCATTGCCGATCGACCTTAATAAATTCCTGCCTCTAATTCACAATTTGTACGAATGCAAGAGCGCGCGCACACATTACGCTTTCAGTACGATTGCATCGAACGAGCGAATGGAAAACGAATGCCCATTGTTCGAACTCGCGCGATATTGGGCCGTTGGTGGCGGCGCCGGGCGTTGTTGCGAGTAAATATTTTATAGAACGGCTGCCGGATCGATAGTGATGTATGCATTGCATTTGCCGTTCACAATCAAATTGCATCATTTACTGTTTATTTTATTATACGTATGTATACAATTTTCGATTCGGCCTTCACATTGGCAATGCGAGAATATTGTTGCGAATTTGTTACCGTTTGCAAGCGATAATAATGCCACTGGCAAGTGTGAAAATTGAAATGTTATCTCGACACTAATACGATAAAAATGGAAATATCGGCGTTTAAAAATAGACGTGTAATTGAAAATGCATCGAGCTCGAAACTCGTATGCAGTGGCAATACTATTGGCAGGACAAATAAAAATGCAGCTGCATGCGATCCATGGTGGCATATGCACCAGCCGGAACCCGCAATCAGAGATGGAAAAATAAAAAGCAATTCGAAGAAAATGCCACAAAGAAAACGCCAATCGTACTAATAGTATTATCGATGCCGGAGCAGACGGCGGACACACGCGGGAAGCAATTTCGATTCCGTGCCGGGCTTCTCGCGCCATGAATACTTTACCAATTCCTTGTCCGCCGTCGTTTTCGTTTCGGTGCGATCATTTTCTATTTGCTCTCATTCGCTACACTTATCATAGTAGTTGTCAATAAAATTCTGTGTATTTTTAGCATTTCCTTCCTGCAAAATACCCCACGGCGCGGCGTAATTAGTCTAAGAATAATTTCGGTGCCGACGAACGACGAACGTTTGCACATCCTATATTTAGAATCAGGAGCTTAATTTTACTACACTATTATAAAGACATTAGAAAAATACGAACTGCCATCAAGCAGTGGCAGGGAGGAGGGAGGGCGGGTAATTAAGCCGCAGCATGATGTGCGAGCGAACATGTTCTTGCGGTCATGTCAACGGCACCACCGAGCCACCTACGATGGCTGTCAGTGAATCTCTTCGCGTTGGGAGATAAGTGTGTGCGCGAGCGCGAAGCAATTGCACATGTAGCAGTTTGGCGCGTGCTTGCCGCTTGGAATGTGTTGGTGGAAAAGGTAGCAGCGCGGGGGTGTAAAGTAGAGAATCTAGTCGTCGTCGGCGTCGTCCTCGTCGTCGTCTGCGAGGGATGAAAGGATGGTTGGAATACACGTCATCGGCAAGCGCAGCCGCCGGCCCCGAAACGTGCGCGCACCGCCGCTGCCGCCAACCGAATCGATTATACGCAAACTTTGCAATATAACTCGAAAATAACACTTCACCGTTTTCGCCCGGCGCCTTCGCACTCGTCCCCGTGTTCGCATCATCATCATCATCATCGTCGGAGGCGGTGGCGACGTCATCACCGTCGCGCCGCGAATGACGGAAAACGGAAGAAATCAATAACGATGTTTTCGAGCGTCTCGACAACGTAGACGGTGGCGGTGAATTTTTGCTAGGTCGATTTTCCATATATTTATAAATAAGCCGCCATTTGTGCGTGCGTGGGTGGATGTAGGCGCCCAAAATGCATTTCGCGAGCGGAATAACAAACAAATTTCCCCATGGCACACAGAAGCAAAGTGATCAATATGAAATATGGTATTTTCCTGCAATAATCGCTATTGCAATAAAACTTTTTCGTCGCCAAGGAAGGAAAAGAGAAAAAGGAATGATAACAATTGTGGTTTTATTATCATTCGGCGCATTCGGTGAAATGGTGACAAGTGCAGAGAGCAGGAAGAAATACGCCACTTCCGGGAGGCAGGTGAATGTGTCATGGTTCCCTTTGCTAATTGCCATCGGTGATAATTGCGGATGTGTGCAATGCCAATCAATAGTAGTGATTGCTCTCGGGCAGCAGCATGAGCAGCAGCAGCAGCAGCAGCATCAACAGCAGCGGGCAGAATGGAATGGAATAAAAACTTTGCATTTCTTTGCTTAGAGTCTTAGAGAGATGAAGAAGAAGTAGAAGAAGTAGAAGAACAATGGGGGGTACATACGAATCGGTGTCGGTGGTGTGATTGTCGCACGGCTGCGAGCCAGTGCGCCGAAGCCGCCAGATGGCGTGCCGGGCCGCCACCAAGCGGGCGAGACCGTAGCGCGCCACTATGTATGCGTTTCTTGTTTTTTGCTAGTGTACTTATTTTATGCGCTTGTTTCGGAATCGCTAAGAGTAGTTCGGGGTAGGTAGGCAAAGGGCAGGACCAGGCAGTTGGCGACGGTTTCGTATGCGAATCGAAACTGACGACGCGCACGCCGCGGCGCCGCCGTCGTCCTGTTTGGCGGCCGCCCCCGCCACTAGATCGTTGGCGCTGCTGCCGCCAACCCCACCATGCCTCACCGGGGGCGCCTTCTTGCCGCGTTCATTCAGCAACATTTTGCGATTGAGCACTCACTTGCGCACGCTCGCTGCCTTTTTGCTTCTATTTAACTCCTTCCAAACCACCCCCGCAACTAACCTTAGTCATTATTTTGTCCTTTTGTCCGTTGTTTACGTATACACATTACACATATCCTTATTCGGTTAATTAAAAAGAAAAATATGAAATCGCAATTTAATGCGTTGATTTTAAAAGTTAATACAATAACAGTATCAATCAGCGGACGTGACCGGAAGACATTAGTGAATATATGATAAGGGCTGCGAGGACGTGGAGAAACGCGCTTGTGTATCTTGTTTGCCCTTTCCTTCCGGTCTGAGGCAAGTAGCAAAATTAGAAAATATTCCAGCAATAAATTTCTTTACACGCGCTCGGCCGGGTTCATGACGACGACGGTTTTGGGTTGCGCAATGTAGATAGATCTTCCCACGTTATCCTTGTACCCGTCCGTCGTCGGGACCTTTCGCAGTGCGAACGAACGAACGGGAAGTAGAAAGGGAAAATATTAAAGGAATGCTGACTGCCGGCTGGCTGCTAGCTGCTGCCGCACCCTGTCGCCGATGCAATTTAATATAGAACGACATCGGTGATGCAACACACATAAAAATACCAAAACAGTTAGGAGCATGAAATATCGCGCTGGAGGGCAACTAAATCGCACGGGCAATATATCACAAAAAAAGCTTTATATTGTATTATGGTGGCGATATGAGGAATGATTGTCGATGGAATTGACCCTAATGTCCTGTCCGAAGGGCGAAAAAAAATGTCCGAAGCCCTTCCTCTCAAACCGCCCTCTAAATTAGGTCGAAAATCAAATAGAAATATCACGCGCGCGCCCGCCCACATTTCTCAACTCAATTTTTGACATGCTCCAGATAAGAAAAATAAAAGCGACGATAAATATTTAATTTATTGTCGCTGCGCTGCTGCGATGCGAAAGATTAATTCCATTAAATTCCAGCATTGATATCCATAAGTTTGTCACAAGGAGCGACTTGGCGGAAATTGATTTTCGCTGATATAATATATGACCATCGCTTTGGCCTTGATTGCGAGCCATTTGTTGGACTGGTAATAATAATTTCCGGTTGACCAATAAGGCGTGCATCTTTCCAGCTGGCTGATCGTAATTAATACCGATGATTTCCCAATTGAAGGGTTTTCGACTATCATCCTGCTAGCGGGCGCGTTTTTGCGCACTTGCCACATAATGGAATTTGATAAAACGGGCCATCGGGCGTCTATTCAATGGCAGCGCGAGGACTTGTTGCCAAAATTATGAACCCGCCTAATGCGTTCGGAAAAGCGAGAGGAAGGAGGGAGGGAAGCCCTTCTATCGCTATAAGTGCGAAGTCGTATCATTCGAGTAGCGCCCGCGCGTATTATGCTTAATGTTTCAAATATCCTCCCCCTTGATCGTTGCCAAAACCCGCGTGTAATTTATATCGCTGTGGTATCGTATAACCGAGCGTTTCATTAGATGCTCATTGGGCTCATTGTATCAGGAGTTAACAAGAATTGTGGTTCTTCGTGCAACCGCCCCAAATTAAACGATTACAATAATAATAAGTAATGATTTCTCAACCCGAAAAAAGGAAATTTCTAATATTAATATTAAAGAAATTATTTCTGGAGGATTATTCAATTAAAAAGCACTTTATTTTGTTTATCTGTCTGTGTAAAAAATGAGCGTTAAAATCATCAACGCATTCGCATATGTCGAATGCAAACTCGCGCGCGTTACACTTAATCCCGGGCCGGTTCGTGCCACGCATATCAAATCTGTGTGCGACGCGCAATGAGAGCAGTCAATAAATCGTCCAATGTGTGCCAATTGCAGTACATTTCATACGGCTTCAATATGCCCGTTACTCGACAAATATTGACGCGAAATGCTTTGCAAAAACTGACAGCGCTACTATTTTTTTCACATTACTGATATCTTACGTGGTATTGTCGTCCATGTCTCAATCCTCCTTGCACTTACCTAAAACAAGCAAAGAAAAACCATAAATTAACATCACTAATTTAATACAAGAATCATGTCCGTGCTTAAGCAGAAAAACATTCAGATATTAGTATGGATATGCGTTCGAAGAATATAATTCGAGAAAAAATACTTACGTCTTGATGCGATCATTAAAGGCTCCAAGGAGAAAACGAGTGACCGGGGAAAAAAACCGGCGCATGGCAAGAGAGAGAGGGTCATAATTGGTACATAAACGTCTCGTTCCGAGGTACCGAGTACAATCGCTGTGCTTGATAAACGATTATTATTCATATTCGTTTTACGTAATTCAAGGGAAGCCCTGCGCACGCTTCGATGCCTGATCGCGAGCAGACGCCAAGCAGGCCCCGCCGAGAACAACATACCGGAAATAATGTAAGGACAAAAGGAAGCGAGAAAAAACTTCCGCCCGATGGATTTTACATATATTGATTTATACCGCGTGTTTCCTTGCGCGCGCCCCTTTCCGCCGCATTAGATTGAGGGATTTTTCGGGGTTCCTTTCCAACCCTTACTCCTTAACCTGATTTATTCTAAATGATATAAACCGATTTGAACGCAATTCGGAGCGATGTTTTATATCGCCCCCGATTTTTTGTCCGTTTCATAATGATGGACGTATGCGCGGGGGTGTTTTGCTGGGGCCCGCACATCAAACAAGTTTCCGACAGCAGGGGTTCGAAATTAAGTGCCGCGCACGCGTGTGGGTGTGTGCGTTGGGTGTCCTTTATCCCTTTCCTGTTTTCTTGTACATTTTAATGCGTTGCCGCGCGCGCCGCTGCCCGAAATCTTGGGCGCGGGCAAAATTGAGAGAACCGAAGCAAAAGTGATTTGGTACAATTTAATTAATTTCGAAAGCATCATCAGGCGCCGCGCCGCGCCGCGCCGGTAGGTTTGCTAAATGCGATTTAATTTTATTAATCCGAAACACGAAACCGGTAATTTATGCGTCAACTTGTTTTGGAGGTGGGCCGAAACGGCGCGGCGCCGAAAAGCGATAACTTACGGTTTAACGCCCTCCGCGGCGCTAATTTCTTCCGCGAGAGTTGTCTTTTGATACGCGTCGCGCCGCTAATAAATTAACGTAATTATTTGGCGTTAGTAAATTATCCCATCATAAAAATTATTTGATTTGGATTAATACAAAAATAAACTCGGTGGCTGTGGGCCTTAATAATCATTGAAAGCCGAGAGTTGCCTCAAAGTGCTAAGTACCCAATTCGGGTCGGTAGTTTTCTGGCAACAAATGAAAAGTTTGTCGGCGAGAAAAAAACCTCGCTTATATGATATTTGTAAATAAGCGTCGAATGGTTTACCGCGAAAGTCGAAAAGGCGTCAAGCGCCCCCCGGGCAAGCGGCGAGGGCCGAGGGCAGAGAGCCGTTTTGCTTTATCCGGATTAAAACGAGAACTGCGGCCCGGGTGGAGGCGCCGGGTTGCATATGTATATGTATATGACTGTCGAGTTTTAGGCCTTTAAGCTTAACCTCCTTCCTGTCTTTTCTTGTTATTGCATGCTCGACTGTGCATTGTGCGCTTTCGCCGCTGTGTTCGTTCGCAACATTCATTTCAGTTCGCATTTGCAAAGTTATGCCAACCCTAACAACATTACGACAATGCAGCACGCGATGCCCTCCAATATAGCTTTCAATTTCAGTTTGTCTCTTTGTGTGTGCGCATGTATATACCGTCTGTTGAAATTTTATTTTTGCTGCTAGCTACTCGCATTTTTATTTTAAATGGATT
>JARJDR010014270.1:0-10454 GCA_030264135.1 Myllaena sp. GC000078 | reverse complement strand
CCGCGAGCCGAGAAACAATTTCGCAAGGCGATAAGCACGCGCATAATCATAATAAATCGAGAGATGCAGCAGAAAAGAAGAAAATAAATACAGGAGTGCCACTTGAAGATGCGTATCGTTACGTTTCCGGATGCGTTCGCACAATATAATTTTATTTCCTTTTGTTCCTCGGGCCCTCCTTGGCGAAGCGATGCACTAGTTGTGCGATGACAAAATATGCAAATCTATGTTATTCTTGCGCACCCGTTGTTCTTTTTATTGCTAGGCTAATACTATGGAGATTATGATGCGATTAGAAAAGATTCGCTGCGACAAAGGTGTAGAAGTGGCAAAGTGCGTATTTTTGTTTTTGCATCCAAGGGCCTAAAGCCCCCGACACGGCGACATTTCACATGTATTCATTAATCATCCGGTGAGGACGCCGCAAGGAGGCACGTCAGTCGCGGGAACATCTTATTAAATGTGTCGAGGCGGCCCGGCGATAACCTTTGCGAAAAGTCGTTGCGGGCATAGTACCTTAGCCACCCTTGAGGACGCAACCCTTTCGTGTTCCTGCATATCATTAAAGCAGCCGTGACGAAAGAATATCTCGACCCTTGAAAGAAAAACAACAAAAGTCGTTCGACGGGTTTGTCTTCTCACAATTTCACATTAATAATTTTTTGTTTCGTTGCAAAAACTCGCATTATTTCGGTTAATCAAACTGTGGGAGACGTATTGAAGTTGGAGGTAAAAGCGTTCCCAATTAACCCTAAACAATCGTTGGACGAGCGTAATAATTGCGCGCCGGGCGCGATGATGAATGCATTCGATTAAGGATCTTTATCTGAGCGTTTAATGACGATTAGAGTGCGCCGTCGCCAGACGACGACAATTGTCGGGTTTCGCGATTTTAATGAGAATATTCGATGAATGGTTTCCGTACTAATTGAGTGTGAAATCTTTATTAATAATCACGTGTAAATCACATTTTGCAAAAATTTATCGTGCGTATTACTGATTTCTTAATTAATACTGAACCATTTTAACGTTTAACATGACGTGATTTACAGCGTAAGCAGTATTTCTCATCATTACATCTAAATTTGCATTCCGTGCACTTTATAACACCTTTAGCCTCGGCGCTAATAAAATGAAAATGATACAATTTGGCTCGTGAATGGGGAAGAACAAATTGCATGTTTGCTACACGACAAAGTGATTACCGCCTGCTCGATAAGGAGTTTAGTGTCTTTAAAAGGAGATAGTCATCAGTGAAACACACATTATCGTTGCTTAGATGTTGAGAAATTTTGCAATTTTAGTTGTGTTCACACATTATTTTCTTTATAAGCAACGCTGATGTAAACTGTTAATTAAATAGAAATAGTTACCGACTAGAGTTGCGTAATGAATCAATATTTATTCATCTAGAAAATCTCTAATAAGTTTTATTTTAGAGTGTATGAGTGACAAAGAAGAAGATGAATCACTGCAAGTATTGACAGGCCACCAGTGAAAGGAAGCTAGGAGGGTGCGCACATCACAACCCTTCTTTTCGTTCGTTTGAGACTTTTCTTCAATACCCCTACGCCTTGCTGTTGCCGGCGGGCAAACATTTACCGTTGAGTACACATCATTGTGCATTTTAAAAATCTCGACGCAAAGCTTTTGCTCTCCATGAATATAAGTTGCTTCTCATCAGCACCATCATCATCGTCGACTTCTAAAGATGGAAATCAACGTTATGGAAAAATGTCATCCCTCTTGCTTTGCTGTGAAAGTTAAAAGTAGAATAAAAAAGATGCGTGCAGATTTTAATCTTCCAACAATCTATTAGCACTAAGCCGATAGTAAAAATGTGAAAATAAGAATTAAAAAAATATAAATTAAATATGAATATGCAAGTTCTATTAATTTACTGATACGTATAAAAATTGTTGCGTTATATCGTAAAATATAAAAATATAATCATCGACAAGGAGAACGCCAGCCATAGTCCTTTTTCCATGCGGCGTCGTTATCGATCCAGCGCGGGGTGGGCCGGCGCGGCGGTCACGTGGGCTGATGGTGTGTGCGGGGGAGAGGCGAACGAGCTTTGCGCCATTCTCGGTCCCGGCGCCGCCACCATATTGCCAACGTCGGCAGGCGTGCGCTGCCACATGCACGTTGCGTTGGATTTATAATCGAAAACCACGCGCGATATAACGAATGAATTCCAGATATTTTAAGTGCGCACCGCGACCGCAGCGGCCGACCGACCGGCACCGAGCTACCCGACCGTGTAATATGTGACAGTAGCAAACGTGATCGCGGCTGCTAATGAACCCTAATGAATTGTAGCGCCCTAATCAATTTACACTTGTTGGTTATAACAAACATAACAAGTTTAATAAAATTCTAAAACATTGTTTAACCGAAAATATTATTTGCGATGATGATGATCGACTCAAACTCACCCCACATATTCATATTCGCGTTTCTAGGACGACGGCGACGACGACGACGACGACAACGGCGAAGGGAGAAAAATCAAAAGTTTTTCCCTTTTTGCGCGCCCCCACATGCGCACCCCAACGCCGACGTCGACGTCAATCGCGCGCGCGGGCGGACGGGGGAGGGCGGTCGATCGTTCAACCCGCCGCGCGCACGCAACAAGACGACGACCGTTCGTTCGTTCATCGAGGGTTGGGGGTGGTGGTGGTGGAAAAACATGGCTTCTCGCTATTAACCTTGAGCCGCCTCACGAAGGAACCGCTTGGGAAGGGGAGTGGGGTGCGCGTCTCCCGCGTTGCCGTGCGTTCGAATTTTTCCCCCGCACACAGCAACGCGAATGGGAGCGTGCGCTTTTTTTTTCTCCGACGCGCCACCCCCGCATAGCGCGCGCTGACTGGCTCGCACCATCGTCGTCGGCGTCGTCGGCGTCGTTGGCGCGACCCTTGCGTGTGCTTGCCGTAATAATCACGTAGTTATGTATATACGGCGAAAACTTTGTGTTCTTTAGTCGCCACCACACCACCATCTCCAACCCCTCCGCTGGCGTTTTGTACTAATAATAATCTTCGACTTAATGAATATCTACATTCAACATCGCCCACCATCAGATGCGGATGATGGGGTCGAAATGAAAATGGAGGAAATGCGAGACGCAGGACGACATTTCGGGTGAGGTGGAAAAATTTGGAATGGGGCTGCGCACTTTTTAAAGAAAATACGTTAGACAGGGGGAGGGGAAGAAAGAGAAGAAGAAATAACCGAGGCGAAGTTTTTTAATCAACGCATGTTGATGCGTTGCGCCGTGCAACCCTCTAAGTTTAATTAGCGCGCACCACGTAGCGCGTTGGAGAAAGGTTAGGATTCGCCGGGGCGAAATTGAGGGATTATAATTTCGACACTCATATCGAAAAATCTAATTATCCACTGCATGGGGAACCTACCTTCTGCTGTGTCTGACTAGCGGATTTAATTCAAAATTTCTATAGTTGCGTGTAAAGCGTACAAGACACAAGAGAGATAAGAATGGCTTTTTCACTTCCCCTGCTGACTCCTTCGGAGCTTTATTATCTCTAATTACTAGCGTTATATTCTCTCTCGTCGACAGATTTAAGTCCACCTCCACGCCTCTTTGCCGTTCGTCCCATTCGCAATTTCTTCCAACTACCCATCCTCCCTCAAAACACAAGCGTACCCCAGTCGGTGGCGGTGGTGATGGTGGTGGGAATCGAAGCAATTTCCCTAATTGCTTACGATTTATGCCTTTTTATTTTCTCGCTCGTTCAGAAACGCGTTCAATTTGCCATGCGAACAAATTACGCTGTTTCACAATTAAACATTTGCCAAATTATCGCAAATCTTTGTGTGTACTACTCTCAGCATCAGAGTTGATTAGAACGACATCACGAAGCGGAGAGTAAGATGACGATGGTGATGGCACTGGCGCACGCTGATGATCATGACGATGGTGATTATGATGATGGCGGTCATATAACTCTGGTAGCAGGCCCGGGAGGAGTGCAATGGGCGCTTCGCGCATCGAAACTGCATTAGCGAAACCAATTTCGCGCTAACTGCATCGAGTTAGCGTCGTCAGTGTCGCCGCCGCCGTCGCGTCGTCGATCGTATAACGTTGTAACATGTAGGTAATAACCAGATTGTAGCTACAAATAGCCTTCCACTTACCGATCATCGACGGCGAGCATTTCGAAGCGAATGTGCGCAAAGTAAAAAATTCAATTTGCTCTTATTCCCTCCGTACATCCCCAAATGTATAACAAATAAGTAAGCTAAACAGAAATATTAGTATGCATCATGTTTTTGATTTGGATTGGTTGAAGAAAATTTGCGCTTGCGGTGGTGGCGGCGTGAAATGAAATTAGTGCGCGTATCTTTATTGCTTCACACGCATTCTCGCATGTCGTAAAGATCGATATTAAGATTCTATTCGTAATTAGGTGGCCGCAAGAGATGTACTTGAGATGTAAATCCCACTCGAAATGTTTCTAATTTCCAGGATTTACGTTTATCATTTCGCAAATAAATTTAAACTAGCAATCTCTTTAACTATTCCAAAGCAATTGGCTGCAAAGACACATTCCTGCTACTAATGAAATTTGTAAGTAATCAAATCGGATGTATTTAAAATTTGCAATATCCTGCAGGACGATATACATCATCACCGCTGCGCCGCGCCGGCAGCGAAGGAAGCCGTTCCTATTCCAATTTTCTTTTACATTTCTAAATTAATCGATCATCAATGCGCCATTTAGATGAATGCGGATAAAATTGGCAAAGAATATTTACGGACGCTGCTGGCGGGGAGGCAGGTCGATGAACACGTTAAGAAAGTTAATTATTTTCGATTAAATCTAAATACAAACTCATCGCCGGCCCATTAAGGCGGGTTTTGCGGCCGTAAAAATTATGAAGACGTCCGACGTCCAAGACGTTGGCCACATGTTACGAATAGAAAAAAATGAGAACGGAAAACAACTATAATTCTCGAATACGAAGACGCATCGCTAAACTAAAACAAAAAACGATGCACTCGGGCATCGAGAACCACATGAAACGCAACGTATGATTAAATTAAATGCGTTTGAGAGAAATTCTTCGGCATTCATATGTGAAAATTATGTGCCTACAAATATACAACTAAGTATCGCTGAAGTACGCACCCTATTCGGGGCGGCCGCAAAACCAGTGGTGTAGTAGTTATTACTAGTTAGTAGTTGACTCAATGATTTATGCGCGCTGCGATAAAAGCTCGCGCGCGTGCGCTGATTGTGCGCCCGCCGACTCCCGAGTCATAAATTAATTTTAATCGCGCTTTTCTCTCGTAGTTTCTTTGCGTATATGTGTTTTTTTTTTCAATCGTCCCCAAATCTACAACACTCTCTTTTTTACAGTCGTTTTTTCTTCAATGATTTGATGCGCTGTTCGATTGGTGTACGCAACTATTCGTAAGCTATTTATTACAGTGCGTGTGATAGTTATGCAGCACGCATAAAAAAGGGAGCGTGAATGTGACGCCACCTTGTTGGTAGTTTATTTATAGCCGAACGCCCGAAAAAAATCAAATCAAGTGCGGCGCGTAGAAATAGGAAAAAGCGCTCCAAGGAAAAAATGTCCCCCTTTGTATTTGAAACAAGAGGCCGAAATGAAAAAAAAACGCTTGGGGGATTACCGATGATGGGGCGGCGCACATAAAATACAGACGTAACAAGCAAAGACGAATTACTTGTCGTCGCAAATTGTTAGTCAGACGAGAAATTAAATTTGTTTATTTCAAAATGTCTTCAATTTAATATCAACTTGAATAGTGAAGCAGATACGAATTTTTAAGAAAGCGGCAAGAATCAAATTACTTATTTTAATTACGCACGCATGCTTTTTTCTGCATTATTACTCCCCAAGCGAAGAGAGGGGCGGAGCACGCATAAAAGAACAAAAGCGACAATGAAGAAGCTGAATGAAAAAAAAAATGCGCCGCACGCTTCTACGTATGGCGCGCACCGAATTAAATGCATTATTAGCGCTGGATTAATACATTGTAGTTCCTTCCCATTTGCAATTTCGATGCGGCTCGCGCTTTGTTTCCTTCTTATTGGTCGACGGGAGACGGCCGCCGACTATTGTCTTGCTCGGTGCGTCCCTATGAAATTCGTTGGCGTACGCAATTTTATGAGGTGTGACTGATGATGAAATGCTACTTGTATTCGTATTTCGATCGTTAGCCGTTTGTTGTTTTTTTTTCTTCTAGTACTCTAAAATCCAAGAGGTGATGCAGAGCGTAAAAAGTACCGAGAACAATTGCGCGGCCGTGTGCACAGCTAGAAAATTGTAAATCTTAATGGGCGCCATCGCCCCCGCCGCTGGTCGCCCGGCGCGTAATAGTCATAATGGGTTATTAAACGTTATGATTATGATGGCGATGACGTCGACAACCGCCGGTACTTTAGCGGCAAAGCGCGCGGAAGATGCAAATGGGGGTGGTGCGTAAAATTTTCTACGATCCTGACGTCACACATAAAAGCTTCATACTAAAAAGCAGCTAGCGCATAAATTAAAGTAATGCAGTTTACTGATAAATATTAATAATTAACACGTTGAGCATGTTTGCAGATTGGAATCTTGTGTGTGTGCGGCATTCGTGCGCAAATATAATCGCTTTTGCAGCACATACGATAATGAGATGATGATTTATTGGTGCATTGCATGATCGCGGGTTATCGCTATTTGCCTACGCGGGCGCTTAACACGGAAGTTATTACTTGAAATTCTGGAAGTTACTGCAACTATCAATTAAAAACCAATTGCGTTAGAAATGACCAATAAATACAATCTATCAATTTTTTTTCGAATTCTATACCAACATGTAATTACCACTGTTTAATACCTTGTTCTTATTCATTAATTACCCACATTCTGCAAGAGTTATAAACAATAATTTATTAATAATTCCATTAATATTTAATTACACACGCCGGCATGAGAAGCGATTGGACAAATACTTGTAATATGTGATCTACGACGGTGAGAAGGTTGTTATTATTATTACTTATGCGTATGGCTACCGCGAGACAGATGTAAATTTAATCCAGATAATACGAGATAATGTTAATCAATTACGGTTAATTTACATGCGGGCAAACTGTTGCGACATTAATAATGCTTAATAACGGTGATTACGACGTGCGCGCAAGCGCAAGCGCAACGGAATGAGTGTGGTTGGTGGCTGTCGTGCTGGTAGCGTTTATGCTTGATTTTCTGGATGGCGCACGTAGTTCACCAACTTTCGGGCACGATTATCTGATGATTACCACCGTATTATACCTCTGGTTCCACCACCGGCATCGTTGCGTTGCGAGCCGCCGTATATGAAGTCATTTTACTTATAATAATTACGGGGCACGTAATAAGTAAACACGAATTACGTGTAATTTGTTTTCGGTCATGTGATTTTTCTGATTGCACCAATTTCCGGTTCTCGACATATTACGCTCGTATTTGAACGACAGAAGTTTGCTTAGCTTATTGTGCACTGGTAACGACGCATTTGTTTCCAAATGGTCGAAGTGGGCTTTTGTGTGGTGTAGATGTTGCGCAACCGAATTGTATGCGTAAACACCAAACAAACCAAACTCGCGCAACAAAAACCCCTTTGGGGGTGCGATTTCCCGCCATAAATTCACATTATTAATAATTTTGCGCCTCGCGCACACCCTCTTCGTGGAATGCACAATATGTGGGGAATGCCCACTTCCCTCATTCGCCCCAAAAAGTAATCATCGGAATTGATAAGTATTCTTGTCCGCAATAATTTATGAGTTTAATCATTTCTTTCTTTAGCTTTAATTCAGTTTTTTTTAACGATTGTTATTGAAATTAATTGTGGACATGTTGATATAACGGTGGGCAGGTAGTAGGTAGATGTAAAAATTTGCACAATAGAGTTCTTATGCTAAGCGAATCGATATTGTTCGATGAAAATGTATCCCCAGGTAGAAAAAGGTAAACATTGCATGAAAAGCGATCAAAGCGTGAAAGGTGAAGCAATTTGAAGTGCGGTGTTGAAATTTGTGGTGTTCGATAATCGTTTTCGGTCGCGTGCCGGAAAACCACACCACATCCACACGCACACCACACTTGACTCACAAATAGTGGAGTGTAAAAAATTATAGGTGTAAAAAAGCGCCGCTTACAAACGCGACCCTCCCCAGCAAAGCGAAAAAAAACATGCCACTACACTTTAGGGGAGAAGGGTTAATCTATCAATCAATCGATAAATAGATTATTCGATAGTCAATCTCACACCCCAACTAGGGCAGGTAGTCTATGTATAATAAAAACATTATTATACTAAAGCACTTGAAATGTAAATTTCTTTAGTATTTGCCAACCCTTTAATTATAACGAGTGATTTCACTCTCTCTTCTGAAACGCTATGATAATAAACTGGTCCATCCGTGGCGGTCGTTGTCCGTCGCGAACACGCACATGCAATCCTTTCGCATCCCTCGGCCGCGCGGCCAGTAAACACCGCCCAGCGGAAGTGTAGTTTTCGGACGACTTTTGATTAAAACTTTACTCGACATAATGACGCCGAGTCCAAATGCGAGCGCTCGATCTCTCCACGGACGCAGTCACAATCCTTACACTACGGCCGTTTTATTAGTGACATTACCAGTCCACTTTGTCAGGCGGCGGTCCGAAGCACAGACACACAATGGTGATTTCACTTCATTCGGGCTGGACTAATAGTAATTGTTTGGTTCTAAATACGAATTGCAAATTCTTCCCGTCTATAAATTTGAGGTAATCTAAAAAGTTAATTTAGGGTTGTCTTAAACTAGAATTTTCTTCAATGTGCGACCGCTAATATTGAGTTTATTCATACCCCCAAAGCACAACTTTTGATATGTGAATTTATCGCACGCGTAGCTTTATGCGCCTTGTGCAACTCTGCTGGGACGTGTGGGGATGGAATGCCGTACGCAAACCGGACACCGGACCAGTTTCGTAAATGTTTGTAACCCTTTCAACCCTCTCCTACCTCGCACTCCCGGTATACCCATTCCCAGCATACCGGGCGCACTAAGTAGTTGTGATGCGTTGTTCTTGCATCCCTTTCTCCCGATGGTTGACGATGTCGTTGAATAAATGTCATTCGTAAATTAGATTTGTGCGCGCAACAAGCCAAGATACGCGTCTCTAATCTCGCCGTTAATTAAATGGTGACTGTGCAATTTTTGCAAGTGATTATTAGTGCAATGCAATTACTCCTAAACACAATGTGCAGTGTACAGAACAGTGCTGGGAATATACATAAATTAATCAACGAATAAAATTGCGCGTATTTAAAAGCAATTTTAATGAAATACCACCATGTATGGTGAAGCAATTAACATGTAGGCCTTTATTGCGATTTAATAACGCTGCATTTGCATGGAAATTCAGGCAAACAGCATTGAGACAATGCGCACGTTGATGAAATGATAAGTGGCGTATCAAGATATATCAATTATTCCGACTTGGCGGCGTGCATAAATATAATATAGACTGCAATGTATGCATAATATGTATTTACGAGCCATGGGCAATGTAAAGTGGTGTGTATAAGGAATAATATATCGCAAATAAATAATAATTTAATGCACACTTGAGAGTGCTACACACACAAATATGCGCAGCCTTTCTTTCTGCATCCACGCATGGCGCGTATCGTTATATATTTTGCATTTTGCGCGGCCGCATATTGTTTGTTGCTAATGGTCGTGGGTTGTTAATGATGGCCATATAAGTGATGTGCGCACGCGCGCACACCACCTGCGCACCGTTTAATATTACATATGTCGGCGTGACCACAGCTGAAGAAGGCGTCTCGATTTTTTGCGCGTGAATTTTTTATGTCATTCCTATTTGCAAGTCATTGCCATCGTAATAAATATCATATCAATTACAAGCAAAATTGATGAAAAAAAACGAACGAATTTTGCAATTTCAGTAATTAAGTATTAAGGTATGAAATATTTATTAGCACCGGTGGGTCATTTCGTCAAGTCGACACGCTTGTAGTTATAAAGTGATACCTTGTCAATTACCAACGCCGAAAATTAATCGCTTCGCATTGCAGAAGAAAAAACCGCACATTGCGGCCATTAATAATATTGACGGTGTCAAATTTGCCATCCACTAGCAACATCTTGTGTTCTTTCTCACGGATGCGGATATATACTTACTTATAATCGATAAATATAACCGCTTGACATTTTGACATCCTGTACTTATACGCCAGCGCGAGGCAGCAAGGTGTAAAGGCAAAAATTGCGTCTCTCGCGAATAATAACGTGGCACGAAGTGATAAAAAAGCGGCCGTGCACCGGGCGCGCATCAATTACGCGCGCACCTCGTCTTCACGCCGCGGCGTGTGCGTAACATCAATAAAATGTAAATACATATAGCTATAATGTTTTTCC
>JARJDR010014268.1:0-19957 GCA_030264135.1 Myllaena sp. GC000078 | reverse complement strand
TCTTACCGCGCGTGAAATTGAGGCGTACACATTCTACTCTCGCGCGCGCTATTGGCTGTTTTCTAATATTAATTATCTTCGACACTATTGCGCAAATCTCAAAATGGTACATAACTTTTCGTCTCAGTTTAACCCAAGCTACCCACAGTTTTCGGCTGTCACACCCTCCGTCAGACACCCTGTATATGTATACAGAAGTGTGATTTCATGTTTCATAACAAATGTTTAATCAATATTATCTAAATATGTCATTATTTTTATTAATGCGATTTGTATCAACATCCGATGATTAATTTGATATAGATTGGGTATTAAAATATAAGTGCCTATTTTGGATCTGCGGTGATGCTAACCACATGGCACCCACACAGAGTCGCAAATCACATAATTCACAAAACTACACGATAAAACACTTAACCACTTCAACACACCACTTGCTCCACTAAAACTGTAACATAAAACTACACGCCACATGTGATCTATATCTGCATCTGTATTGTAAATATTCACACTATAGGAGAGGGATCGAGACAGTCTCTAGCCGTCGTCGGTCACGACAACTTGCCCCTCCGCTAGGCTTTTATGTATTATTAATAGACACCCTTATTGTTCTGCACTTCATTGTCTATCATATAATACCCGCTAAAACGCAAAAGATCAATTTGGAAAATTTTTGTTATTGGATTTATAGACTCCAAGTCTTTAAATTAAATAACAAAAAAATTTCTTTGCGTGGCCACACAAACCAATTTAATGAAAATTTCTCACAAGAATATTGAGCAAATCATTCTCTATCAACGATATAAATATTGTTAATTATAATTAGCGGAATTGTGTTAGTCTATATGTACATGAAATCAGCCGAAGAAAATCAAACGTGGTGTAACGTACGGCTACTGCCTGCGGTGGCCGGAATTAAGCCCACATGGAATATGCACCTCAGTATTTGCTCAGAACACAAAGCATACAGCAAAAACGCCCACTCTTAGAATACCACTAATTGCAGCATCCCCATCCGTGTTCCCCATCTTTATACATATAAGCCAAAGACACGGCGAGAGAAACATTCTACTTTAGCTCCTTCGCCATCGCCTGGCTTGGACGCTCGCTATCTACTCCAATTTCGCCATTGTGTTGGTTTACTGTCCTTCTAAGCTTTGCTACCAACGTTGGCTCGCTCCACCATTAACCTTGTTAAAACTTATACTTATTACAGGTTTGCTACTCCCACGTAAACCCAACGTGATTGATTTGCGCACGCTTCCCCCCTAACCGTCGTCTTCCAGGGGTAACATTATAAATCATGATTACCATGTAATGAACGAAAAAGTAGGACTTTGGTCAGGTTTGTCGTTTCATGGCACAGTGCAATTGGCTGATGCTACTATCTACCTTTAATGTAACCATTAAGCAGAAAAGGTTACTACATCCTTTGGTTGCGCTTGGAATACTTACATTTTGTACATAAGTACTCTGCATTTTATACATATACAGGGTGTCTGACAGAAGGTGTGAAAGCGGAAAACTGTGGGCAGCTTGGGTTAAACTGAGACGAAAAGTTATGTACCATTTTGAGATTTGCGCAATAGTTTTGAAGATAATTAATATTAGAAAACAGCCAATTGCGCGCGCGAGAGTAGAATGTGTACGGCCCACTCTCAAGCGCCGTAAGAAAAACTCGCCGCGACTCACACGCGCACGCTCGCACGCGCGCCCGTTGCCCGGCACGTGGTCGCTGCCAGGCAGCATGGCGCGCGCGTTACGACGCGCGGTAAGCGGAAAGCAACACGCGAATTGCTGGCTCGCGATTCGCACGACTGCTCCGCGCACCCCGCGCGCCACGAACGGGCTACTGGTGACGTGCATGCGCTCGCCTACGAAAATAATAACGCGCGACGCCCGCGACCGCGAGTCAGGTAACGCGCGCGCGCCCGCGTTACTCGCGGCGCGTTGTATCTTGCTTCCAGGTAGAAATACTCNATACAACGCGCCGCGAGTAACGCGCGCAGGCGCGCGCGCGTTACCTGACTCGCGGTCGCGGGCGTCGCGCGTTATTATTTTCGTAGGCGACCGCATGCATGTCACCAGTAGCCCGTTCGGGGCGCGCGGGGTGCGCGGAGCAGTCGTGCGAATCGCGAGCCAGCAATTCGCATGTTGCTTCCCGCTTACCACGCGTCGCAACGCGCGCGCCATGCTGCCTGGCAGCGACCGCGCGCCGGGCAACGGGCGCGCGTGCGAGCGTGTGCGCGTGACTCGCGGCGAGTTTTTCTTACGGCGCTTGAAAGTGGGCCGTACACATTCTACTCTCGCGCGCGCTATTGGCTGTTTTCTAATATTAATTATCTTCGACACTATTGCGCAAATCTCAAAATGGTACATAACTTTTCATCTCAGTTTTACCCAAGCTACCCACAGTTTTCGGCTGTCACACCCTGCGTCAGACACCCTGTATATCGCGATATTTATGCTGAATGCTATAAAATGTCGCGCGACGTCCCAAACGAGAGACTGACCGAGGGCCGGGTCGTAAACGAGACGGACACATGCATACATCGCGGGGCACTTGTTAAATCTAAGCAGGCAATGCCATGCATGTGCGCTAGAAACGTGGTGTGCATCATGCCCACCCACCTCGTGCATCATTGCCTCCTAGCCGTTGACGTCGACGATTTATGGCAGCACTACCCACCCGCTGACTGACTGCGCGCCCAATGCCAAAAACGCACGCCTGCACAATCGGCACAAATAGCTGTTTGTTTTCTATTCTTATCGGAAGAATCGCTCGCCAGACAGCGGACTAATTTTTTTAAAGGCACACGCACACCTTTGGCCTTGACTCCACCACCTACTCATAGGTATCATCTGCACATTTCAGCAAATAGCAGCAGCAGCAGGTTGTTTGGCTTTCCGAGAACATTGGAAAGTTGTGCCGATTTGCAGGGCGAAAACCTCAATAGGTAAACATTCCATAAAGGGCGTCCATTGTGTAATTTCCAGCGTGCAAGCGATAAGTCAAGGGCACTGCGTGACATGCTGAAAAGGGTTGTTGTTCAACAACTGCCGGTAATAAATCGACGTTTTATCATTGAGTGGGGAGGGCGCGCATGCAGCTAATCCCAAAGCCCTTTCTGCCCGGAAACGTGATTTGATTTAGCGAAACGCCAGCCGCGCGGCGCGTTCTAATTAACTGAAACAAGAGGGGCGGCGGAAGATCGGGGGTAAGAAGGGGAAATGAAGAAGAGAGCATTATGGCGCCATTTGCCGGTACATTTCCGGAAGCGATTCCAGTGTATGGAATGCTGGCGTCAGCGCGTTCTTCCCTTCCACTTGCCTTTCCCGAAGAGTTGTCTTCATTGATTTGCCCTTCCCCGCCCGCTTCCCCGTGCACTAAGCCGAGTAAATTGCTTTTTCCTGCGCTTCGGGTTCCACCCCCTCCGAATGCATGCGTACTCCCTCTTTTCGCGCAAATACCCCCGGCTTTGGCGAGCTAATTTATGGTCAAGGTGCGTCGCAAGAGGGGAGGGGGACGGTTTGTGTTTTTATTTTCAATTAGTTTTCGATATTTTATGGCGAAGGATGCGCGGAACCATTATAATTAATCGGAAAGTCGCCCATCCCCACAGCGGGGGAGAAAATAAGTTAAAGAAGTGTCGATCGTAACAATACACAAATGGCCCGGTGTGTAGAGATAGCGGATAGTGATGCATACGTAATATTTAATAATATGTTGTCATATCGGACACCACGATACGATTTTAACGAGAAGGTGCTGGCTGGCGTCGTAAACAATTCGTGCGCTGTCGCCGGTCGGTCGTAATCCAAAATCCATGCCAACCGCACACATATCGATAGCGCGCTTCGTAATAGAGTTGTAATTCATAAGATGGCATCCATCGATAAATTATTCATTCCGCGCGTGACTTTTAGTGGTGTTGTATTTCGTTGGCCATCCGCGTGGTTATTAAAAACGACAGAGCGATGTCCAACAAGACAAGGGAGCACAACCGTAAACTTTACGTAGAGAATTCCTACGCGCGGAGCCCCTAAAATGCGATTTGTGTCGTTATTATATGCGGAGACCCCCCGATCTAGAAGAGATCGAGATCGAGTTGCAGCGATTAAGACGTGTGCCGTGTGCTATCATCAAGCCCATCGGGCACCTGCGTCCATGGCCACGCGATAAAACAAACATCCGAAATTATCATTATAGCTTCATCGGTGCAAGAAGCAAATCGCTTTTTAATGCAATAGCAACTGAATGCATTCCCGAAATTCCGATTTGTACACTAGTGTTTTCAAATCAAAGAAGAGAGAAGTCTTGATGAGATCATTGTGCAGCCATCAGCGATTGAATGGAAATTTAGCGCAAGTCGAAAAACTGCCAGTCAGTGCGGCGACATAATAATTCCGGATATCACCGAGTAGGTTGCGCGATTATTATTACACACACCTCGTCGCCCTGCAGTGCGTGTGGTGTGGCGAATCGAACAAAACGATCCGACACGTTGTCGCGAGACGCGCGCGCGCGACCGGGAGGTGGACAGATGTTTAGCAGCCGCGTTCGCCGGACAATAGCGGTAACGAGGTGGCTGCGCAACACAATCGAATGTATCTCACCCGAAAGTGACGTTTTCGGGCACGCTCGTTATTGCAATGACTAACTAGATGGGTAGGTAGGTATTACACCGCCACAATGCGATATATAAACGATGCTATTGCACTGGTCGAGAAGTGAAAAGTGACTCAAGAACGCGTGCGCACGGAACAAAACGTCGGAAAAGGACCCGAATTGCTGCCGTAGGCGCGAATCGAGCCTACGTGCGACACGAAATGTATAAGTAACGAAATGTGTCAACGTGGCAGACGACGAGCGACGAGCGGCGCCCGCACAAAAAGCGAAATGCCCCACAGCGCTTAAGTCTTAAGACTGGCGAGTTAATATGCCCTAATATACGTGGCGGATGGTGAGAAGAAAAAATGCACCGGCGCGCACACCTTACTTACACCTTACTTCCCGAGCGCGTAATAACATAAGCGATGGTTGATGGCCGCGCACGAGCAGCAGCAGCGTTGTAATGATGAAAGCCGGCGGGGCGGATGCCGCCGCTGCGCGCGCGTTTTGTTTCATCTATATACACCGATGTACACCTCTTCAGCCGCCCCCGGGGCGCACAAGTATCATGCACACGTTGCGTTTAATATGCTTGAAATATTCGGTATTGCGTTGAGCGTCGCGCAACATCTTCGACGAGCGACAGTTGGCTTTTGCGCGGTGCGCAAGCAACCAACGACTTTGGGTGACGAACACGCGATATGATCATCAACACCGGCGACATTTGTAAAACACGAGTAACCACCATCGCACATGCTTCTACCTACACACACACACACACCTACATGCCGGTTGCGCGACTGACTGTTTTTCCACTTGGCGCGTTTTTTTTTCGCCTCGGCGCGGCGAAACACAACACCGCATCGTATTTATTATTAGTGTAATTGCGTCGCGCGCGCACGAGGTCTTTTTACGTTATTACCGGGCGCGCCTGAATTACTTTTCTATACTGCGTACCTAGGTAGGTAGTAGGTTGTTACTGCGGTGTGTCTCAGAGACACCAGTGACGTTTTTTGCCGGCGCACTTCCTGTCCGAATGGCTGGAGATTAGCACGCTAGTTTCAACTGCACTATATCCATCCATCCAGTCCCATCAACCGCACGCCCCGAGATTAATAATGCAATTCGTTCGTTGGCGGCATGATATTAAGTTATAAAACCAATTGGAACATAAAGATAGCGAGGTGCGATTGCATCGAGGTTCATCACACTTTGCGCCTGCATTATAAACCGACACCAACCAGGCAGGCAGACGCGTTGCGCGCGCGCAATGTGGATGTAAAGTCGGCGGCGCGGCGGCGCGCATTAATTCGAAAACAAAAAGGCGCACACAAGCAAGCAAGCGCATGCACGCATCCAGCCATATGGAAATAAATGACTATTAAAAACGCATCAAGATATTACGACGTTAAACAGAGAATCCACGAAGAAGAAGAAGAAGGAAAAATGCGTACCCACTGCAAAGTTGGTTGGTTTTGGAATTCGGCTTGTAATAGCGACTAATTTCGCTGTCACACTTGTTTCTTTCCCTGCATTGCGTAACCATTGCTGGCGACCGCAAGAGCACACACACTTTGGCCAAATTGCTACTTTCATTCGCGAGCGCGCGCGCGCCGCAAATGGCGACGAGAGTGGAGAGATATCGGAATGATTAATTTCTGCGCGCGCCAGCCAGCCAGCACTATGACGGCCCCGTAATTACACACATCGCCGCCGCGGTGTTATTAGCTAATGATTGGTTATTGATAGGAAGCTATTAGATAATTTATTGCGCCGAAATGTTGTGTGTGTGCGAGCTGTGGCGCGTTCGCTCGCTCGATTCAGGCGGCGGTCTAATTGCTTGATAAGATGACAGGCAATTTGCATAAACGTGCACGTACGTACCTACGTGCATGCGCTCGCTCGTTAATTACGCGCGGAAATTAAATTTCGCCGGTGCTGATAGTTTTTCGCCAAACAAGAAATTCACTCACCAACCGAAACGCTTTTGACTTTTATACGCAACAACAAATCGTGGTGCAATGAGCGAACGCCTATTATTTTTATGATGATTTACTCGTAAGCACGCAAAACGCAAGTGGCTTAATAAAAGTGCATTGCATAGCTGCGACAACTCGAGCACGATTCATACCCAACAAATATCGGCGCGGTTTGTTATTGAATGCTCCGCTAATTGTAATCGCGACGCGGCTTTGCTCGAAGCGATCGCCATCCAGATCTCCGGACGCGACGATTAATCGGCGTTTGGCATCAAATGAAACCGTTACTCCGTAACCATACACAAACCGAACCGTTTTATCGCCGGCGTATTATTTATTTCGAATGTATTTGAAAAACTATCTTTGCGAGTCGATCCGATCCGATCAAGATCGTTACGTTGGCTACGCTTCGATCGATAAAGAAAATCTCCGCGTGATCGACGCGACGTCGTGCATATTTAACAAACAATAAAAACATTACACGCACGAGACGTGAAAGACGCGGCGCGTCGCTGCCTATTTATAATAAAATACCGTGCAATAAAAGGATGCTATTAAAAAATCCGTGGACGGCTTAGAAGAATGGCATGCCGGCCGGCGTTAATGGACGAGTGACTTGTGACTACCACCCGAATGCACACACACACACGGCACTCGCTTGCTTACTACCGGGATATGTATGACATGTGTCAGATTTCTTTTCGAGATATTTCGTACACCGCGCCCGAGCGAGGGGTTCTTCTCTTCGCTCGAGATGCACGCACGCACGCAATGCCACGCACGCACCTGTTCGATATCGAGGCGCAGTAGTAGACTGCTTGGAAGCAAGCGTTTTCCTTCGATGCGCTCTAAAATGCTTGCTTGCTTCGCGTAAAGGGTGGTGAGTCGACAAAACTGCGCGTTGCCCCCCTTTGGTACTAATGGCTTATTAATACTTTGGAATTGTTATCAATGATCCACGGCCGACAACGCACTTAACGCTTTCGACTTAACTTCTTTTGATTTCTTATTATTGTTCCAACTGTAGCTCGAGTCTACTTATCACCCAGGACGGCTTACAATTTGTGCGCGCAAAAGAAATTAATTAGTGACAAGCAATTAAAGCGTGCGATAACATTAATTATTGATTTGTTCCGGAACAAGGCGTCCATTGTTCTCGCGCGCGCGCGCATCACCCAGCAGCGGGGAATTAAATCCCCTCCTCGCTCGCACACAACCCCTTGTGCGCTTGCTGTCCGTCGTCCTGTCTGTTATCGCTCTCCTCTCCTATGTATGTACACTATTACATAGTGTAATGTTGTACTAGCTGCTGGATAATGGCTATACGTTTGTTGGCGAATTTTTGCTAAAGGGGGTGGCTGGAGCCCCATCAATTCCGCATAATGCCCACGCCGCACACAACGCTTCTTCTATTAGTCGTATCAAGAG
Organism: Myllaena sp. GC000078; assembly: GCA_030264135.1. Classification (NCBI taxonomy): domain Eukaryota; kingdom Metazoa; phylum Arthropoda; class Insecta; order Coleoptera; family Staphylinidae; genus Myllaena; species Myllaena sp. GC000078. Next base: position 11,938 of record JARJDR010014268.1, on the reverse strand, counting down.
ATTACGAATTACACCGGACGGGGTCCTCACCCCACTGCACTCCAGCGTTACTGGTGGTGCTCAAGTGAATTGAATTGTTCGAAATCACAATTTCACGCCTCTCAAACAATCCGTCAATTATTTCCAACGTACGGGCGCGCTCGTTTTCGCAATTAATTACGGAAGAGTTTTTAAAGTCGAGCGCGCACCGTTGATGATGAGATAGTTCTCCATTGGATGATGCGTCGGCGCACAATCCAATTAGTTTACTTATATATAAGTATTTTTTTTTCGGAGTTTTATGATATCTACGCCGATCGTTAACGCGCAACCTTTCTCCACGCAGTTTGGCGTGTTTGTTCGCTCCTAGTTTTTTTATCGCGCATCGCCGCCGCTAATTAATGCGCAAGAAACGAACATGTAATTGAAAAACGAACAACATGATTGTTCCGCACTGACGATGAAATATAACAACGTTGGGCGCGCCGCCCGTGTATGGAATCTGTATTTTGGTGACTTACCTCCCCGTTTTCGTGATGATCATCTCGGTGCCGAGATCGTGGAACTTATCCCAGAGATCCTTCGTTTCCAGATGGCACTCGACGGCGAGCAGCTCGTCGCAGTTGCAGCAGATCTTCACTTTCGCCCGCCGCTTGTCGTCGACGAGATCGGGCGAGTCGCGATCGATGTCGGCGCCCGCCTCCGACCCGCAGTCGGAGAGCGACGGCGACTGCTGGCGACGTGATTTGGACACCGTCGCCGCAGCCGCTGTTGATTTGCTGCTATGCTGCTGAGGCTGCTGTTGATGATGATGATGATGATGATGATGGCGGAGTGTCGCCTCACCGTCGGAGCACTCCTCGACGTCCACCTCAACATCGTCGTCGTCGGGCGCGTCGATGCTCGGCGAGCTCACACGCGAGAAGCGTCCTGTAAAAGCGACGTTACCTTCTGTCTTGTCCTTGGTGGTAGACTACTGACCATCCGGCTGCTGACGTTCGGGCGTCGGCTCCGGTGAGCCGGTGTCGCGCGCCATGATGGCGGCGATGGAGAAATCGGTGGCGCGACTCTTCGCCGTCGGCACGAGCAGCGCGGCGGCACTTTCCTCCGGCATCGCTCCAAGCAGCATAGCACCCACGCGACACTCGCGGAACACGCGCGCGGCACTAGACAACAACCACCCGGTAACGGATTATCCGCGCACAGCCTTCCGCGGCAAACACGGCGTGCAGAGTTTTAGCGATAGCTCAAAGCGGTAGAATGCGAAGAGTATCAATAGTCTTAGCACAACACATCGACCCGGTGGTGCACGCGCATAGCGGAGGGACCAGTTTTCAGGAGCTGCGCTGACAGACTGAACCAGCATCGGCAAAGAACCTGCCTACCCCCACACAGTACATCGGTGCGGTGTGGAGCGAAAGGCGGAGCTCGACGCGGATAGGTGGACGGGCGGAGTTGCTGCGTGCGGGCGTCTCTCCCACCACGTCCAACGACACAACAGCGTTGCGCTCGTGCAGAGTGGGGGCTATGGATTTGCCCAGTCGCGACGGCGTGTGTTTGTGTGTGGTCCCTCTTCAGAGAGGAGCTTTCAGAATAGATGCGTATCGCGTTGCGCCTCACTGAAACTATCAATCAGCGGCGGGCAGCTATGCGGTGGCGGTGGCGACATGCTCTGCAGACAGGCCACTTGACGGCCGCGTACGGTCTACCCCACTCCCCTCTACGCTCCCATAGGCGCTCTTAATCGGTCAATAATATATTAGTTTTTTCGGATGCGAATTTTTGGCATCACTGTCTGGACTTTAGGAACATTCGTCATCGGCAAGTATTTGTGTAATACATAATGTAATAATTCTTGTTTGTTTTATGCCTAAAGAAGGTGTCACGCACGTACGCACATAAATTTCCGGCCGCATCTGGTGAATTAAGAAAAGGCGCAACAATGAATGCGAGAAATGGGCATGTTATGAGACCCATCCTTTGGAGTATGTGGACGGGGCGTGTATGGGGGCTTACGCGTTATACTTTTCGGAGGCCATAAATTTTGGGCAAGCATATTCCCGGTGACATCTATTAGGTGTATTCGGGGCTGCGGAGGATTTTGACACCCCGGCGCGGTGCGGCCCACCGGCGACGACGCAACTTCTTCATCTTCTTCTTCTTCGGCTTCTACTCACAATCTCGTGTTTCTTTCTAACCATATTTCACATTAGTTTCCAGTTCGATGAATCTCGTTACTATGCTAGGTGCGCCAACAGAGCAGATAGGACATCCTTGAAAGTGGCGGAGTGGAGGATATCAGCAAAACATTGTTGAATGTGCAGTTAATTGGCAGTTTGCCGGAGGGGTAACTTTGTCGCCTGCTGTGTGCGTGCGTGCCGTCTTCGTCTTTCGTAAAACCAAATTCACCATAATAGAGGGACATTGAGTAGAATTACAGGCGTGTAAGTATAATCTTCGCATTCATATTGTAATTACTGGAACGGTCAGCGACGGCGCCAATTTTATACTACACCTTCTCCGTTAGCATTGATAGTGTAAATATTGTGAACTGTATCAATTTGCAAAATAGAAAATTAACTAAATGTTGCTAATGATGAGTGGATACCCGCATAATCCACGCGGTCATTCGTAAAGTACCGGAAAATGTATCCTTTCAAGCGCTACGGGCTTTGTAGTTGCACTATTAATCATGTAGCTGCTTTTGTCGTCGGAGCCAACCACTACCAACACTACCGAACGCCACCCGCAATATAAACAAGTCCTTTTCATGTCATCGGACACCTGACGTATTAGAATAATACCGTGTTTATCGCTTCTATCATCACCGATTTTGTTTACTTCTGCCTCGGTTGGTATCATATTCATAACTACAAACATGCGTATCGCCAGGTATGTAGTGTGAAAAGACAAAACTTGGCGGCTTTGGTAAGATATGCGTGGGTGGGCCTGAATACTGGGATGAATGCCATTTTCCGTGGAATACGTTTGGGATATGATATGATACCGAAGTGATGATGCGTTTTGGATGGATTCCAATTCAAATAATTTCGCTTTCTTCCTCTTCTTCTTGTGTTGCTGCCATCGTTGAAAATGATGGATGCATATTTTATATCAGTACAGAATATAGCGATGAAATGCTGCTCGAACATATAAAAAAACCAAGAAGAAGAAGAAGAAAAAGAAGAAACCGAATCCAGTGTGTGTGACAAAACGCTAATCTCCGGAGGAATCAAGCGCGGCGAGCGGATTAAAAAGGCACGCGGGGGTTGAGCACCCCCGCCGAGTGCAACGCAACGCATGCGTTATAAATGGATTTAAAGTGTCAGGTGAAATGGATGCGCATTCTGATTTACTTTCTTGTATATTCCAACCTAACCTAGAAAACATTTCAAGTTTGTTTCAAAGCTATGTCTTCGCTGAGAACGCGGAAGTGGAAGTTGGGTAGGAGAAGGACAAAGTTTACGAGCGCATCGTTATCGTTTAGCTCTGCGCGCCATGAAGCCAACTTCATCATAAGCGAACTTTTCGAGCCGCGATTACAACGACGACGATCATTTCGCATCATCTCGCTTCTCTCCATTTCCCATGGCTCTCCTTCTTTTCACACCATTTCCCCGGCCGAATCGCAGCGGCGCCGCCGCCATCTTCGCGCACCCTTCGCCGGACTAATTATCATTAAACCATCTAAATGCTAATTAATGCGGCTATTTTCGCGCGCGATAGCAGGAGCCACCCCCCGAGACTACCAGAGCACACCACGCCCGCCGGGCGCTGCATGCAAATGAAGTGCGCCAAAGCACATCCCTCCCTCAGCCACCCTCTCGCAGAGCATGCACGCGCGATTAGAATAGCGTGTGTGTGTGTGTGCGTGAGTGTGTGCATTACCATACTTTGTTATTATTAGAAGTCGACCGACCGCTTGCGCAAACAAAGAGAGGGGAAACGTTGGCAGCAGCGGGCGCTGAAAGCAATGCAGTGTGGAAGGGGGGAGGGGAGAGCGAACACAGCCGGAAAGGATATGAAAAACAAGTCCTTCTTTGTTGCGGGGAGAAGAACGAACCACGTGTGGGCGTCATATGTGTTGGTTGGGTGGATGGGATTTACGGCGGCGCAATGGCGCGATGAAGAGCAGACGGCGCTGCTGTGCTGCGACCTGCATACTAAACACCCCTCCAGCATCCTTGCGCACCATCCCCATTCCCATTCCACCATGCCCACCCGCGCGCACAGGATGCCACCGTTATAATCCACACGGTGCGCCGAATTCACTTTGCTCCTTCCCATTATTCGGGGTTTTTCGTTTCGGCGGCGTCGAAATTCGTCCACCATATTGCTTACATGTAGGTACAATGCAATAACTAACAGATTAGAGATGTGACCCCTTATTGGCTACACGCGTAGGTGGAGTGGTTGATGGACGTGGGAAGCACGCGCGTGTGCTGTATCTCAAGGGAGACGCCTTTGACGGAAACAATTCGCGTAATTCGTCATACGAAGGATGATTGCGGGGGTCGCGGGCGCGGCTAATGGCTTTACGGCTCAATCCCCTCATCTCCCTCACCGGATCCAATCATCTACGCGTGCGCATCCATGTATAGGCATTTAAACAATTTATTCCGGTGGGGAGATGGCATTCGATGAAGGACACACAACAGGACAGATCAAAAGTATGCTACGTGTGTGTTGCCCGTGCTCACGCAGAGCTCAGCTCAGCGAAGAGATAAACCAATGTGGGGCGCGATCGGAAGTGAAGGAAGGAGGGAGAACAGCGCCCCGGTGGCTGAGGACGTGCACAACTTACCAATTTGCCTGGATCTGGATTTGCCTATGTATTCAGGATGCGCACGCAAAGGGGCGCAAAAAATCCACGCACGGCTTAGTAAATGAATGTTTGCGGCGGGTGCGGCTGCGGCCATCTTTAATAACATCTCGGACTATGTTTATCTATACAACAAAACAACGCCACTACTCACCACCCCCTTCTCTACCATGTTTCTTCTCCCTGTTTGTACAGACATGGAGGGCACTTCCGGCTGTTGCAAATCGTTTCGGGCGGGGGAGTGCCGCGCACCGGCTGGCCGTTATCTAAACGGCTTGACCATGTTCTTATGCTGCCTACACTCTAGTCTACACGGTCGGCATGGGACTGTTCGAAATTCAAATTCAAATGCAGCAGTTTATGTTATTGTTATTGCGCGATGCCTTTTGCGAGAAGGTTGGCAGTTGGCAGCGCTGGGGTGTTGTTTAATCAGCCATTTTTGTGGTTGGCAGCAGAAATCGTCGAATGGCGCAACCGGCGGGGATGATGCATGAGGAGGGGCATTGAATAATGACCGCGGCTTTGTTTTACGATAGATTGGTTTGCTGATGTCACCAGTGACCACCGCCGCTGGACGCTTTGTATAATACGGTCGTAAACTGCGGCCAGATTACTCCCCAAATCTGATATCTAGCTCTCTGTTTTCAATTCGTATACGCTCAATACTCAATGTTCAGTGCATTTATTTCTTCTGCAGAGCAAAAATTATACATATTTTGTGAAAATACACGTTTAGCTTATATTTCGCCCTTTAACTTTTCTCATTTTCAGGCGTATACTAAAAAAAGTTTAATTAAGTAAAGCGTTTAAGAAAGACAACCTGTGATTATGATTATATCGCTTTCGAAAGCACGAAAATTGATCAAATTGAAAATTATCAATGTAAAACCTAGTAATTACGTACACACCTACAAACTACGAGTCGGTGTCAGGTATTTCCACGATGAAACACTTTGTTGCGAGACACAAGAGATTACACGCGCTAATCGAAAATCAAGTCAATTTGTGGCATTCAATTGCGCCTCCAACCAATCAACCAACCCACATGAACACACCATACATAAGCAATCGTGTGATAATTATATATTACGCAATCACCCATCCCAAAAAGCATCACAAACAAATCGAATTGTGAGCGTCAAACAATTAAGTATAAAATTTAATTTCCATTCAATTCTCAATGGCGTCGGTCGTAGTTTACGAAACCGATGAAACCCAACACTCAAGCACTGTACGAGTATCATTCACTGATATTATTTATTTCTTTTAATTCAACCTTTGTGCGTTCGGCTGGCATCATCTCACGATGCGCGTGCATCGCTCAGCACGCAAACGCCATGCCATGCCGAGAGATGTGTAGGTATTCATAATTAAATTTAATACGCCACACCAGCCAAAAACGCTCGTTTTATTGTTGCAGCGCGTATATTATTATTAATATTATTGTGGTCGTGCAGCAGTGTTGATGGGGGCTGCCGTGGTCATCTCAAAGCTCGCGCGTGCGTTCAGAAGCAGCCAAGCAGTCATCAGTCTCTTGAACAGGCGCTGGTGGACCGCAAGCTGTGCGTGCGCGTTGTGTGCCAAAGCCGGTGGAGTCTGCGCGCGCGCGCGCGCACACGGATGCAATGCGATTCGTTACGCCCGTAACCCTTTTCAATGTCACTCGCGCACAATAATAGGTGCGGACGACTGGGGTGGACGACGACGACGACGACGCGCGCATGAAATATTCAAAGCGTTCGTTCCTTCTGTCTGTTTCCTTTTTCTTGCTTCGTCTTGCTTTCATGATCGCCTCACGTGTGATCATATATCATAACTTTACTCTCCGGTAAACTTTAAGCCACTTGCGCATGATTAATACAACCGTACGACAGGTGCAAGAGAATGGGATACGAGAGAGTAGTGGTGGAGAGGGTTTTTGACAACGTCGCGTTATTTTTCATTCGATTTGCATACAGCGTCTCGGAGAGGACTCCCCGGGACTCACACAATCGTAACGTATATAAATGTTTATATAATTCGGTGAAACTTCAACCATTTGTCATGTTTTCCGTCTCGAAAATATTTAATTACATGCGCGACAATTTCTGTGTTGGAAAACACTTTACACATTGCTTATGGTTAGTAGTCGATGAAAAGTAGTAATAATTTGGTTAATAGATGAGTCGGCGTGCACAGTGCACATACGGCTTAAGGACACAATCAACAACAAAAGCAATTTCGCGCCAACGTTCATAAAGTGCGCGCGCGAAGAGAAGCTGCGTTCGTCTGATTAATTTCACGCTATGCGTAAGTGCATGGAGATGCGCAATGCACGTTGCTTGGATGTTTACGATGGCAATGTTAATCTAAAATCCAAGTGAGTAACGAATTTGCACGTAAATGCCTATCGAGCAGAGGAAGGCCCAAGCCTGTGTGTTTAATTTTAATTGCGCGCAATGATGGCGCAACGAATGCCACAACAATAAATGCTAAATTGTGAATTGTAATTATGCGCGCAAGAGAAATACCATGGAGCTCTTTGCGAAAATATGCACAGAAGCAACAACAACAACGACAACAATGCAATAGATCCTCCAAACTCTATTTATTTACTATTAACTTACTTATTATTGTATTTCTATACTGCAAGTTAGCAAACCATAAGTAAAATTCACTGACAATGAGCAAAAGAAAGACAGCCGGTGCGCGCATCAGGCGGCGGAATAATGCGTGCGTAATTGCATGCAAAATTTCGCGCCGAAAGTTAAGACGAGTAGCCGCGCCGCAGCAGAAGAGAGCGGCGCCGCCGGCGTGGCAAACGCACTTTACTATCGAAAAGGCGTAAAATGGCAATGGTTTGGTGCTCCGGCACAGCTAGCCAGCGGCACCGAGAGCAGAGAGAAACAGTGAGCGTGAACGGCGTGAACTAAGTGCGTATACTGACAGAATGCGTGCGCAATCGCATTAAATTCGCAAATGCGCAAAGCGAAAATCACACGAGCGGCGAGAGGTTTCAACGCCGGGCGTAGATTAACAATGCATTATCGTAAATGCTTTTTGTTATGCATCCATGTGCGCTTATTATGAATTTCTGCAATTGTGCTTACTTATACGCGACGAAGCAAACGGATTTCATATGCTTAGCAAAGTTGGAAAGTCAGAGTAAAAATTTTGTAATCTTTCTTCGAATGGTTCAAACGTTAAAATTATCAAATTTCCTTCGATGATATAAAGTTAAGTATAAAATGAATTTTATTTGAATTGCGTTAATTATTAATCAGATTGACTATTTACTTAAATTTGGCAAACGTTATAATGCAAATCAACAACAATAATACTCGCATCACTTTTAGACGAGTAAAGATAAATGATGAAAATAAAAAAAAACTATTAATTTAATAAGTCAAGATGGTTAATAAATAATGTCCAAGATAAACCAAGTATGTAGTCGTGTCGCTGGCAGTGGTAGTTCATGTGGAACAATCGTTAGACAAGCTGCAGCCCCATAATTAATAGGTAAATATTAGAATTTATAATAAGGGAAGCGCGCGGTGCGCTGATGATGCGACCAACCCCTTCTTGTCTCAGCGGAGCCACATTTACATAAAGCTCATAATAACCCGGAGGAAACAGAAGGAGAGAGCAATCCGAAAAAAAGCAGACTAAACGAATTCGTAATCGTAACAAATGTGTTCATTATGATAAAAGGTGCAGTCGCATAATCAACGACAGACGGTAGTGCGAGTACGATTACAATTTCTTCGCATTTGCTTTGTTTCGGTTGTTTCGATTATCTGCTTATTAATGCATATGTCTGTTAGCTACCTGCTCGCCGGTTGCACAGAGTCAATTAATATTACGAGTGAAATCATGAAAATAAAAACTTTATTTTACGACTTATTCGCAGATGGATTGGGCGTGACATATTATTTAGTGCATCCGCACTACAAAACCCGATTCAAACAAAATTTAATTGCATGATTATCTTTTATCATTGGTATCCTTCTTAAATCTCCATAGTAAGCATTGGTAATTATTGTTGATAGGTTGTGACTTATTTGAATACGAATGAAGTACATATTTATCATGCAGTAGGTGTTGTTATTAAGTAAACTTGATAAAGCATTAAGAAAAACAAAGACGCACGTATAAAATAAATCAATCATCAATTTAAAGTTTTACAAACATGTTGTTTCTTGCGATTAAATTCCCTACTGAATTACATAAATAATTGCGCATATTAAACGAATTGCAAACGAAAAAATTTATTATTTATATAGTGTAGAGAAAAATAATGCATATGCAATTCGCATTCATACAACATGCTTTTCAATAAGATTAACTACGCACGTAACAAGTAATTTAATAACGGATAACGCATACGCATAAAAGAAACACTCCGGAGTGAGCCAATTAACCGATGAGAAATTGCGCGCGCCCAGAAAATCGACGCGATAGCATCAACAGCATTCGACGACCCCGCGTGCGTATTTGTTACAATTTTAATTAAGTAACTCCAATTAAATGTCCGCATTGTTCTCCACTTTTGCACATTGCAAATAGCCACTTTTTGCGACTTCTTGCCGTTTGTTGTTCTACGAAACATAATAAATCGTCCAGTATATGCGACACAATGCCCAGCAAAGTTGACTTAAGTAACTCAACTCCCGTGCCAACAATCATAATGCTTTAATCACCTTTTCTTTCCTCTTACGTACCTAAACATTCTCTGCAGTTCTTTGCAGTACTGTTTCCGCGTGTTGATTCAACGCGGCCATTTAGTTTTAACAGTTCGTAATATATGCTTATCGCCATCGCGCACATCAAACGATTGTCGCGCGCGATCCGATCCGATCCGATCGATAAACTATCCAACGTCGGCGACGCGACGTGCAGTAGCCTAGTGGTACTTATTATTGGCTACGTGCCGGTGTTGTGCGTGCGCACAAAAGCCGCGCTCACGCAACACTGCATTAATGAGCGCTGGCGCGCGCGCGATGATATTTGCGATTTGTCGCGTACGGCTGCGCCGGCTAATACCACATTGTTTTACACACGCCAAATCGGCCATTACGCCAATGCACCGCGAATTGAATTTTATTCTTCGCCGTAAAAGTGGCGTGAAGCTGCCGCCGGTGGCAGCAAACGCAGCAACTCTTTTCAATACCTACTTAAGTCGCTTGCGCAAACATCAGAAACAGAAAAATATTTATTACGAATACGTTTAATAACAATGAGTTGTTATAACGAAAGGTTGAATTGCAAACCACGATTCGAACTGGATTCGAATAAGAAGAAGAAGAAGAAGAAGAAAAAAACAGTTTGAGTTTGATTAGAGTGCGAATGTGGCGGTAATTAATAGAGAGACGTGTTGCGATTGCAGGAAGCGTCGCGTCGTTGCAAGAAGAATAATAAAGCGGCGACGATTGATGGCGGCGTGTAATAATAATAACGCTCACCATCATGCTGCTCTTCATATTAAAATCTTATTTTATATGCGTCGTTACATTACGATTACGCATCTAGCCATCGAGGTGATTAATTAAGAGGTGCGCATTACTATCTTACTTTCTTGTATCGTGTAACATTTTATAGACGAGGCGCGATCGTTAAATTAAGAGTATAAAATCAGGGTGAGCATATTAATGAGGTGTGCTCGTAATAGAAATCATTTGAAACGTTGATGCCTTTGGATTATTATATCGTAAATTGCTTGTGTCGGCCATCAAAAGCAGCGCAGTGCGAATAGTGAGCTACCAGCTGCCAGTTTTCGCCTGCTGCCTGCCAACGTTGTTAATATTAATAATAAACCTTCGTCGTCGTCGTCGTCCGTCGTTCGTCCGTCGTCGTCGTCGTCTGTTTTTCTCCGTTTCAACGCCGATTAGAAGAACTCTGCGTGCGCATGTGTGCATTTTTTGTCGGCGCTTTGATCGTTGCCGGCGCGAGGGTAATCGCAATATCCGCGCGCGCGCGTGACCACGGAGAATCGCCTATAGCTCCCGGTTGTGTTTAAAATTCGCACAACTTATCCCGATACACACTCACGCATACAAAACCAGAGAATTTGTAAGTAAGTACCTAAGTATGTAAAATGTGCTTTTGTATATTTTCCTCCGAGTAAAAGAAATAAAATTAAGTAAATCTGTGATGAAAAATGGAAATGACGATTATAAATCAATAGATTACAACACCCTCCTTCGGGACAAGCAGAGGAAGAGCGCAATCTATAAATATACATAATGCATCCCAACATTAAATCTTAGTGAACAATACACACAGGACAGGGGAGTTCTCGCGCGAGAGATGCAACCCTAATTTGACAAATAAGGGAGGCGGATGCGTTGCGCATCTCCACGATGCGCCACGCTCCCCATGCATGATGTAATGTGCATGCTCAACATCCACAACTACAAACCTACCATCCGTCGCATAATACAATCGTCAGCGCCAAGGGGAGGTGCGCTCGCATTGATATAGATAGCGGATTAGCATGATCAGCATAATACGGATATGTCACGGCTATTAAAAAGCAAAGCCGCGCGTCTAATCGCGCTAATGTGTTGGGTGGGGTCTCCCCTTGCACTTGTGTCCACCGCAATACGATAAATCAAAGGCGGGATAATAGACGGGGTGGAAATTTATCCAATTACTTACTTTGTTTTTCGTTGAAAATCCATAACTTTTTCAATTAAGGTGAAATGGTGTAAGATCGAAGCGGTTTTTGCTAAGGTGAACTTTAACATTATAGTTTTTTTTATTATGTTTGAAATATTTGCCCCAACTTGGCATTGACGTAAAGTGCAGATAATTCTCTATAATTTCCACTAATCGAAATCACAATTTAAATTGAATAGAGTACCTTTATTCATAGATTAAGAATATGTGACAGGTGATGCGAATGCCCCCTGTGAATGGGGCAAGATCGTTAGCGGTCAATTAAAACTAATTAAAAGCTACATTCTTATATTACAATGCTACATCTGAATTCTGCTGTTGTCATTTACAAAATGCTTTTTACACGATTAAATTCTGTGATTTAATTTCAAAGTTACACACATTTCAATAATTTCGTACGGGCAACATAAGCTTAGCAACCTCAAAATATCAGGTATGATCGCTCTAATGGATTTCTTCGAAAATATCAAGTATTCAACA
>JARJDR010014264.1:0-12205 GCA_030264135.1 Myllaena sp. GC000078 | reverse complement strand
TAATTTTACATCACTCGAAGCCACCGTATGCAAAAAGTTTTATTATGCACGCGCGAAATGCATGAAACAAGAGTAAAGCGTTTACTTTTACTTCTTCAGCCGGAGTAAAACCTCATAAGTAATATATGCAATGCGGTTGTGCAAGGTCTTGCTTTGATATTTCTCATTCTCGCTACCCGTAGATTTATCAATTTTTACTCCCCATTATGTGTTTAAACGATTACTTATTACGTTATTCATGCGTTATTCAAATCATCCATCAAGCGATTGAGAAATAGATCACCCCCCCCCCCCAAAGAGTCTAGCGCTACAATTAGAAATTTTACGACCATCTATTTTTCGTAATTACAATAAGCATTGAAATTGGTCGGGCGAATACAATAAGCAATCTTCGAATCAATCAAATGTCAAAAGCTGTGATTGTTGAATTCTTCCAAATGCAAAGAATATAATAACACGATATAGCCTCGCATAGGAGAGCACACAATGGTAAAATAATGACGTGCCGCGACACTCGCGAGTACCTTAAACGCAGCGATGCATTAGATTACTTCGCGCGCGCGTACACACACACCGCAACAACCTTGGCGCGGATCATTTTGCAATCGCCGGCCGGCCGACCGGCCGGCCGGTGAACGTCGACGTGTCGTGCATTAGAGTGAACGTAATTATTCTTGTTCTTCGAAAACGACAAAGGAATGAAAACGAACCGACATCGCCATCATCAACCGCAACTGTACATGCATGCAAACGAACGCACGCGCACCGACCGATATTGTGTGCCGTTATTCTTGCGCTCTTTGTGTTCGGTCGCTCGTTGCCGTTTGTTTCTAATCCAATGCCATTTGAATTTCTCTGTCAAATCGACTAGTTATTACTCGCGATATCTTATCCATCATAATATTCTTAAGAGCTATTCCAACGAATAAATTTGAATATGAATAAAGGAGTCAAGTCAAGTTTTCGAGTACTGAGTAGTATTTAGTAGCAGGTATACCTAGGCATAAAGACGTTACGTAGAAATTAACCATGTGCCCGTGCAACAAATGTAAGTGTTAAGCCGCGTTCGTTCGTACGAATGGGAAAATAATATATTAAACGAAAAAGAAAGCTAGCCAATTCAATAGACACATCGCAGCAGTCCTCGCATTTCGAACGGATAAAGAACTTGTTTCTATTGCGAAACACACATTTTCCCAATCTTCGGCGGTCGGCCGGCGCGGCATGGCGCGGAGCAACAACGGCGACTCTCTAGTTTCTAGTCGCAGATGCATGCAAACTCAACGCTTCGCTTAATGTTATGCTATTTTAAATAAATTACCTATGTGCGACTTTCGGCCTTTCAAAGCTCATCCAATCCACACATCCTCCTCGTACGCACAAAAGTGCGTGTGTATCATAAATTTTAATTAACTAAAGTCGATTAGAGAAGTCTCCAACCGGTACAAAAATGAGGAAATTTTGATAATGAAGACATTCGAACTCATTTCGATTCATTCCTACTCTCAATAACATCGTCAACCGGAATTCATTAATGTAATTAAGCCAAAATGCAGCAACGTAACCGTGTGCTAGATAAATAAGTGTGCGCTACACACAATAAGAGCGAAGCGAAATAAAAAAAAAACGAAAGTCGCGAAACCACGAATTCATCGAATTGCGTCAGCAAAACGCGCAATGTTAACGGGCTGCAAATTAACTGTGCATTCGCGCATTTTAATGACACACATTGCCGGCCGGCCGGCGTATAAAGTGAATTTGCGTGTATCGCACCGCTCTCCATCGAACGCATCGTCTCAATACGGGCATGCAATTCGCGAATGCGAAACGACCTTGAGCTTCCGAATTCATTCGCGAAACCACACAGCGCGCACACACACACATTCATGGCAGCGTATGTTTTTGCGATCGCACCGTGACTCGCCTTGATAGGCGCGCGCGCGCTTCTCTTCCTTGGCCGATTGGAGGAGGTGGCTATGTAACCTCGTTGGCGTGCCGAAAAGCGGTACTTTTTATACGCGAAGAAACCTGGCGATGCGCAGCACACTGCCAAGGTGATCTACGACCAACTTACAACCTATGTGGTATAGTAGATACGGCAACGGTATACACGAAACCAAAACGAGTACGAATATGAATAAAGAGGAAACATAACGGTGACCAACAACATCCAAGGCGCGCACCGCCACCGATGGAAGGAAGCGTTTCTTTTGCGACACACCTAACGCAGCAATGCCTGCAAGAAACTGTTTTCGGTTCGCATTTTTCCAACTTCATCATCATGACATGCGTTTGACTGTGAATAAATAGACGCATAGACGGAGACGCGTGAGGCGAACAAACATGTTATTTACGCGAAGTTTCAGACATGCGTGTTTTACTACGCTTCCACGAATTACTACGTATTCCGCGGCGATGAGTTTGTTGATTGGAAATCATCCATTTAGCATACATATGGGTGTAGCACATACGCATACATATTCACGCAGAAAAGTATGTCGTCGAGGAATTTGCGCGTCGCACGCGTTTACGGTGCGTAGTTGTTTATTGGAGTGACGTCACAGCGTTACATGGCCGCTGCCTGCCTGCGTCGTTGCGGATATCAATTGCGTCCGCGTACACGCGCCGATGTTGTTTGTCGAACGACGCGGTGCGCGGGTAGGGATGCCCCCCCCCCCCCTTTCGTTCATATTCACGGTGCCCACGTTTCCGTACATGCGCACTCCGGCTTCCGTGTGCCTCACTGCGTCGCTCTCTTCTCTTCGCCGGCCGCTGCCGATTGTTGCGCGTCTGTTTTCATCCTTTCACCTTTCACTCTCTAAGCGAGAGCAGAGCAGCAGCGTGCACCTCCGCCGCACCAAGCAGCAAGTTCAAAATTTCAAAGAACAGGTTGCGGACCGAATGATGACAAAGGAATTCCTAAAAAAAAACTCACCTCAGTGCCGCCGGTGCCGATTTTGATCGCCACCTCGTCGGTGTCGGTGAGATGCTCAACAACCTCGCCGGAGATCTCGCGCCCCTTGTAGGTGACGAACGCCTTCTGGCCGGGCCGCAGATGCAAACCGCTAATGTTGCGAAAGCCGGGCCCGATGAGCTGGCTCTCGAGGTACTCGAACGTTGCGCGCCCGACACCGGGACGCGCGTCGAAGCGCACCGAGTAGCGCGTGTTTGGCGTGAGATTGATGCAGTTGCTCGTGTCCGGAAACGTGGCCGGCGTCTTCACGGCGGCAATCACGCCCGAGTAGAACTTGCCGTCGTCGCCGGGCGCGCACACGCGCGTGCCGATAATCGAACGCTTCGCCAGTCGCTTGCCAGTGGACATATTGGTGCGGCGGTGCCCCGATGAGGATGTTCCAACGTACGCGAGAATCACTTCAAAAGCGAGTTCGTTGCGCGATTGCTTCTCACAGCCGCGATATCAATGTATCGTGCGTGATGGCGTGGGCGGTGTGATGGTGCTGTTGCTGAGGTAGCAAGTTGAAGCTTACGACACCGCTGCTGGTGTTGTTATCGGCTTGGTGGTCGTTGCGGTCGACATGGTGTCTGCGTGCGGCAAAAGATTGCGCATTGCAACACGTACAATTCATAATAGTGAGAGGATTGAGGGAGAGACGCGCTTGCAGGCGAACCGGCGTATTTATGTTTGAAAGAGTGATGTCACAAAACACGCACAAATAGCACACGGGATTTCCTTTGTCGAAACTTTTGAAAAGTGCGTACGTATATGCGCAAGAGACAAACTCAGAGCTACCGAACACGAACGCGGTCGGTCACAGACTGAAGAGACGCAGGAGGCGCAGTGAGAGAGCGGAGCGTACGCAGCAGGCGGCGGGTGGATACGCGGTGAGAATGCCGGCCGGCACCGGCAGCAACGGCGGCGGCGGCGGTGCGCACAGCTGATGCGGCAAACGCGCGCTCGTTACCTCTCGCTCGCGCGCACGCCGAGGTCGCGCACGACGGCCGCGGCCGTCCAGCTGATGATAACAACAAAGCCATGTGACGCAGCGCGCCGGCCGGCGATTGGTCGCCGCCGCCGCTGACCTAGTTACGCTCATTGGCTGCGGCGTGTTGGTGGTGGGGCGCTTGCCCAAAAGGTCACGATCCAAAATCCATACGCGGTGTGCTGCCGTCCTGCTCGCGCACACATTCCCCGGCTGTTTGTCATCGCGCATTCCTTTGTTCGGTTGCGGCGGCGGTGGCGGCTACGTCACACGGGGACAACAGATATGGGCATTGGTTGTCGAAATGCAGTCGCAAACAATGCGTGCGGGATAGATAGGGACAATCGATACGCAGCAAATACAAAAAACAATGAGATGCATCGCCGCGACGAAGCGTTGCGATGGAATGAAACTCTGCCGCTAATTTCTGAAGCCGGCCGGCTTTGTCCGTCCGGCGGCTATCATCGACTTGTTGGAAGGAAGCCGGCAGAGTGCGCACTTGAATGAGTCACTTGCGCGCATGTGCAGCGCGAGAACAACAACCGATTTGGGTTTTTAAGGCATTATTACATGCGCATGTGTATGTATGATGATGACGATATCGCGATGAAGGCTTCGCGATAACCGATCGAAGGATGTGATTCACAAATTCCTGTAACAATGACGGCGTAAATTGATGTTCTGTAGAAATGCGGGAATCTTGGAACTTCCGGTGTGGGGGAGGGATGCGATTGAAAATAATTTGCCTTCGCGGAACGTAACGTGCGTGCGTGCGTGTGTGTATGCTTCCGTTGCAACCCGTTTATTACAGTTATGCTTTAATAAATATTTCCGGGTAAAAACGATTTCATTGTTTGCGGAGCGCAAAGGTTAATAATTGATCGACGCGCCAGGTAGGTTCGTTGCTAGACCGAACGACGCTTTGTTTGTTATCAGCCGGCCGATATCGCAATCAGAGTATAATATGTTTGCGAAATAACAACCACAGATCGCTGATTTGATAACAATTGCTAAATATTTGAATTGGTGAGAAATAATTGACTGATTATGATTAGGTTTAAAAAATAAAGTAATTGCATGTATGAAAATGAAGCAATTTAACTTGGAGAAGTCGTAAAAGTTTGCAATGCAACGTCCAAGGTTGAAGCGTATTTGGCAATTTGGCGCGTATTGTCGATATTCAAGAATTGATTGGTATAATCTGCTGAAAATTGCGCATGTGCGATTCTCTTTTTGAAGACGGTGTTTTAATATAGGCAACACGCGATGCTCAGATTCAGGCACGGTTATTTATGACATTATGAATAATTTACCCATCAAACGTTTTCATACTATTAGAAATTTGGAAGAATATTCATTAATTAATCATGTATGTTGTATTTCTCTGATATGTGAATAATATAGAATGTGCAAGATTTTAATTAAAATTATGTGATGTAACTATAGACAACCCAACTTGTCATATTTAAAACTTTTACGTAACGGTGCTTGTTAATATATTGTCGCCAACTGTCGCTTTGATTAGCAAATTAAACATTTAAAACCTGACAAACGTACTAAATTGCAGTGCATGTCAAAATTTACTTGCGCATCTCAACATAAGATTCACGTAACGAGTACCACCCACGCAACGACTCGCAACACAGCTTCAGCTTCACAAGTACTCCTCGGCCGTCCGAGGCCACCAACGGTAAACCTAGCTCTAGCTCCACACCCGGTAAACTCGCTACTTCTCTGACATTCAGTTGCTGTTCATCGAAACGGTTGCGTCGTGTCGCGCTGACAGCAATATAACAATAATGTCGCGGTTAATATTACTATTCACCATCATCATCATCAACGGGTGCGTTGGTGATGAGTCGCCCTCCCCGTGGGTTGTGCACGGCATCGTGCCGACCATTATCCCGACACCGCCGCCCATCACTCTCAACGTCACCTTTGCATCGGCGAAGAGTGCGCAGCTGGGTAACAAACTGAAGCCGCGCGATGTGCGGCAGCAGCCGGAGGTGGCGTGGAACGCCGACCCGGACACATTCTACACGCTGGCGATGATCGACCCGGACGCGCCCAGCCGGCAGATGCCGAAGATGGCGCAATGGCGGCACTGGCTCGTCGGCAACGTGCACGGCGGGGACGTGGAGAACGGCGACGTGCTTGCCGCGTATGTCGGCGCCGGCCCGCCGCCGCTCACCGACCTGCACCGCTACGTGCTGCTGGTGTATGAGCAGCCGGATCAAATCGACTTCCAGGAGCGGCACGTCTCCAACACATCGCTGTTCGGCCGGCCCAAGTTCGATATGGGCCGCTTTGCGGCAAAGTACCACCTAGGGCCGCTCGTCGCCGGCAACTTCTTTCTGGCTGAGTACGATGATTACGTCCCGATATTGCATGCGCAATTTCATGATGATTAATCGTCACGTGTGCTGCTAACTAGCGAGCAACAAAATTCAAGGATATTGTTTTTGCACGGTATTTAGTGTGTATTCTAGTATTGTTTTGTATTGCTTGATTATGTACTCCTATTGTTATCCAAATGATCATTACCACAGGAGAACTCGTAGACACATTGAATTAATAAATTTTTCGCACCTGCACTATACATACTCGTATATACATGACTAATTCTACCTATTCTTACAAATTATGCCTTCACGTTGGCAATTCTACGTTGTTTTCTTCATAGACCAATCATCATCAACATCCGCATGAAAGCCATGGCTACCAGCCGTGTAATGCACGGCTCGTGTCTTACCGTTCGGCTGCAGCAACGCATATCGGCCTTTAACAACACCCCCTTGACTTTCCTCCTCGTGGAACTTCACATCCTTTGTCGCAAGACTATGCACTTTATACATGTACTTATAAACCGTGTGGGTATCATTACTCTGCGTGGTATTAACAGTGACCGGAGCCAACGTGGTTGTAGCCGGTTCTTCTTCGGCGACAATTGGCGAATTGAGTAAAGCATCCGAAACACGCGATGCACTCACTTCTTCATCACCGGCCAGATTTCTCCTGTAGTTCCATTTTGCCGGATGGCTAAGTGTATTCGGCCATTGGGCTGCGTGTGGTGCTGCTGTACTGGAGGCCCAATGCCAGTATTTATAGGGTTTCTGCCACTTTTCATACAACGCCAACTCATGCTCTTCCTCCTTGTGGGCTTGTTCAACCACAGGCTTCACATGCGCATGATGCGCATCATGCTCATCGGCAATGGCCCAACTGGATTCGACCGGGGATGGTGTTGTCGTCACCCATATGATGGGCTCGGGGGTGGTTGTTGTGGGCGTCCAGTGCGGTTTTACATGCCAATGCACAGGTGCTGCTTCGTGTTGATGGTGTTGATGCCATTTGTGCAAGAGCCATGCTGGTGGTGTCGCCGTGGATGTGATCCAAGTCCAAGGCACGGACGTTGTCGTTGTGGTTGGTGACGAAAATTCCCACTGGTAATGGTGGTGAATGTGGATCGGTTTGTTCCAGATATTTTGATTGTCGCCGCTTGCGGCCTCCGGTTTCACTGTGGTCGTTGCCATTGGCGCCTCCATCATCATCGGACGGGTGAAGAAGAAGAATCCGGTGGTTGTGGTAATGTGTTGGTAGACAATTAGTAGAGGCAATGATTTTAAGACGTCCTAAAAATTGTATACCTGTTATACATCCCTATGATTAAAATGAAGAACTTACCATATTGATGATTTTTATGCAAATAACGGATATTTGATATAATACATTGTCTTTTATATTTTTTCCAAGTAATTTGCTCTTAAACTTTCTGAATTGTTTGTTGTTTAAAATAGAATTTATCAATTGTGCATTTAATTCGACTTTTTAAGTTTTAATCATTAATTTCAAATGATTAAGAGAAAGCGCATATTAAATTTCGTTTTCGTACAGTTTTTCAATAAGTAACGCTAATTTAGAAAACAAAACAAATGAGTTGTTAAATTTCATTTGATAGAAAAGTAAGTAAATTCGTTGTCATTATGGATAAAACTAATAGTTAAAAGTACCGTAAAGCATCTATAATTGTCAACAAATTAGAAATCGGCAAATTTACAGGCACACACCATCATCACATAACTATATCGCAATACATAATTAATGAATCAAAGTCGT
Source organism: Myllaena sp. GC000078 (assembly GCA_030264135.1). Classification (NCBI taxonomy): domain Eukaryota; kingdom Metazoa; phylum Arthropoda; class Insecta; order Coleoptera; family Staphylinidae; genus Myllaena; species Myllaena sp. GC000078. Next base: position 4,148 of record JARJDR010014264.1, on the reverse strand, counting down.
CAACATTCATCGACATGAAAGTTTCTATTTTAGGTACCATGCCAAATTCGGCACTAAAAAATGTGCAAATCATCGAAATGGATGCCATTCGGTGCGCGTCCGTAATTAATTAATCCAAATTTATGCATTTCTTTAAATAGCCGTAAATATATCGACAACTTGAGATTGACAACCGATTTGGTTACCCAACACTTTAATGTTGTAACTTTTGTTAAGTATGCGCCTCGTGCGAAAGAAAGGGCTTGTGAAATTAGAATTCCATTATTTCACAATCACTTCTCAACTCATTCTGTTCATTACTATCTCTTATTTAGGTTTTAATTTAAATCTAATTGTGAGTATATTCAGTAACCATAATGCCAATTAATGCAGCTCTTAATTTCACGCAATCATTGCGGATGTAATTGTCCAAATCAATACATAATTCAAACGATTTCATCATAATAAATCGTCTCGACGTCTATTATCTGGTCCATGTTATATCGAACAAGAAACGCGACTCGCGCTCCATATATCATTCGCTCTCGAAAACGAAAACGCACAAACCCAAGTGCACGCGATACATACACACTCGCGCTCAACCTGGCCATTACAAACCCATGTTTTGTGGCGTTCGTCGCTTGCTCTCGCATTAAACTTCTTACACAGCGCGCAATTACATAATCGTGTATATGGTCGTCGTTGGCGCGCGCGCACGCACGCACGCAAGCTCTCGCACCGACTTCCTGTTCTTCGCGCTGGCGCTGCCTGCCTGCCGGTTGGTTGCATCGTTATCGTAATCGCCGCGCTCTCAAACTATGTAAATGTGAATGTTATGTCGTCCACTGCTCGCCGTCTACTTCTTGCAGTGTACACAACCATTCAGCGCAAGCGAGCAAATTTTGGGAGTGTCCCCCCGGCATCGCCGGCAAGCCAGGCAAAAAAACCACCGCCGTTTTGCAATCGCCTGGCGCGTCGAATATAAAAAGCGCGCCGGTTTCATCCGCAGTCAGTCAGTGCTGATTCTTCCTTCTGCATCCATCTCCTCCGTTGAGCCGAAACCCATCACGCCGATATGTACAAGGTGCGCATCCAGCATCCAAACCTCCAACCAACCATTATCAAATCGTTTTTGTCCCCGCAGCTCGTCGCCGTTTCCGCGCTGGTGATTGCATGCGCCTTCGCCGTGCCTGTTGAGCACGCGTCCTCGTACGCGAGCGTCCAGCACCACGACCTGCTGCACCACCATGCGGCACCCATCGCTGTGGCGCACGCGGCGCCCATCCATGCGCATTACGCCCACGCCCTGCCGGCGGTGCACCACGAGGAGGTCTATCCGGACCATCATCCCAAGTACGAGTTCAAGTATGGTGTCGAGGACCACCACACCGGCGACCACAAGAGCCAGTCGGAGGTGCGCGACGGGGATGTGGTGAAGGGCGAGTACTCGTTGGTGCAGCCCGATGGCACCGTGCGTAATGTGCACTACTCGGCGGATCATCACAACGGTTTCAACGCGGAGGTGTCCTATTCGGGGCATGCGACGCATGTGGCCGCCGCGCCCGCCTACCATCACTAACAATAAGTAATCATCATTCTTAGCGATTATGTACCTAGCTATTCGTCTGCCATTTTCCGAATGCCCTCGTGAGCTGTTTTTAACATATTGTTATTGCACTTGCGTTACCCTTACTTATTTGACAATGTATCTCTTTATATATTTTATATAAGAATAGAAATTTTGTATATAGAAAAATAAAGATTGTGATGAAACGAAGAGATAAAGCGTCAATTATATGATGAAATTCAAACAAAGTTACGCTTAGTTTCCAATTCCATTTCGATTGTAACCCAATTTTTTTCCAAGCGAAACCGGTAATAGCCGTGCTTTTATAATTAAATGAAAAGTCTACAACTGGCCATAAATCGCAAAGCGGATCGATTGTAATGTAATTTAAATAAATAATCGTCGCGTCAATAAATTGGGTCACATCATTCGCGCGATTGCACGATTGCGACAATTGATTGTCCATTGACAGGCTAATTCATATACTTATATAATATTGCATGAAAATGTGAAAATTCATCCTAGCATTATAAAACGTTTGTGCGGCAGCATCATATAGGAAGTTTCAATTTGATCTCGTCGCAGTGAAATTAGAAATTTCACTCTTGCTTACGATGCGGCCCCGCAAAAAACGTTGACTGCGTGAAACGATGTGGAAGTGCTTGGAACTCGCCGGATCGCTTCCTATTTACATACTAACATATATTTTTATCAAAGTTAATGGCTTGTGGCTACATTGAACGGGCGCGTATACAACAGTGATCTTTCGCTGATGGTATCGCCATCGCCCAATCTCGCGGCGGTTTGATTAATACACATGCTGATATTGGTATTGAAGTGTGAAAGATAGGCGTTGTATAATAATCATTGCGTCACGTAGAGAGCCTTTGGGCTTACAAACAATCCAAGGAAGAAAAAATAGGCAAATATCGCCGGCAATGACAAGTTAAACAGCTCATAAATACCAAGATAAAGTTCATTTTCATCTCGCGACAATTAAAGAGCAAATAACATTTACAACTATAGTGATAATTGTTGATTATTATTGTATCTTGCGGTAGCTAGGTAAGTACTCATTTCGTATTAATGTTATTACCAAATAAAGACTTTTACGACTCCAAATGGGGATTTTTATCGTGCAGAATTCATGTTTTAGTCATTCGTAGATAGCGATCACACCTTTAGGTTAACATTTGTAATTTTATGTTGGTGAAAACAATCGTCTTAGTGAATTTCCATGATGTAATCGTGCGTTGTTTAATTGAAAATGTGATGCAGTCGATTTTTAATGTCTCTTCCAATTTGCTGCATAATTTAATTCAATTTTTGTTATTTCTTTCTTCTCTTCTTATATAACTTTCATTTTATATAAGTAAGTAATTAAAACGGTATGAGCATTATCCAAAATGATTTATAGATCAAAAAAAGTATGAATTTCCACTTAAAAGATGAAAATATACCCACTTATTACATAAGCGTAAACAAATTTACGACACAACACGATTTTGATTTGGCCGTCATTAATCACGGTTAGCAGCGATTAGCCGAACTGATTAGTACGCACTCTTGATCAGTTCATTATTCAATGGCCATCAATTAATCCGTTTTATTGTTCGTTCACAACGGCATTGTATTACTTACTTATTATATAGTGCGCCGTAAAATATGAGAACCGTTCATACTTTACGCAATAACTAAATGCGTAAATATCTACCTACGGTGTCTTAACCGTCTTAACTGTAAAGCCCTCATAAACAATCATAGCGAGTGATCTATATTCGATATGCTAGTTGGCAACCAGCTTAATTGCAATGCTAATCGATCGACAAAATCTCTAGATCTATCGCTGCTCCGATCTTGACACGTCAATCCGAATCGATAGTAGATCAATACTTGCGCATTGCGCACGCGCACGCAAATCGCACATTAAAATAGTTAATTACTTTTTCAGCTTCAATATATTTGGCGGTGTGAAAGGTTGGTAGTTGGTAGTTTGTGGTTTGACATACAAAATTCATGCAGTGATCCATTGCGTGCCGATTGTGTGTCCGCCGATGTAATAAGTAATGGCTATTGATTTGCAATCTAATAGTTAATAAAGCGATGTATATGGATTGTTGTTATTCTGCATGGTTAACGTGCATTTTCCTACCCTAACTAACCTTAGTAACAATATGGAAACAATTGTAAACATAATTCTATATTTTCTAATAAAGTGAATTAATATTTATCCTAATTTTCGAAAATTGTTTGTCATTAAGTCTACTTATCCATGATAAATAACTCAATAATAATTTTAATTTAAATTTTATTGATTAATAAAGACCTGTATTTTGGATTACTTAATGAACACGTTTTGGGATTAAAATACGCGTAAGTACTTTCAAAAAATTCAAAAGTAATCCGTCCAGAGAACAATGTTGGGTGTTGGCGTGTTGGTCACTCTCATGCTACCATTCACTCACTGCAATTTCAAATCTATGCTCGTCTTTCACCAAAAAAAACATGGTGTAACAATGTTAAAAATTAAGAACGCAATAACGTTTTATTGAAATGCCGAATAACTCTCGATTAAATTATGTCACGCGCGTTAATTCGAACG
>JARJDR010014259.1:0-17032 GCA_030264135.1 Myllaena sp. GC000078 | reverse complement strand
ATTTGTACGATTAAACGACCGTCGACGTCGACGACGGCGTCGCATCTATTAAACGACATTCGATTAAATAATAATTCGTTTCATTCACGATAATTACAACCTTTTATAAAATTTCTATTCTTTTGAATTATTTGTAATAGTCACATGTGGTGTAATTATTTATTTATACACCGCATTAAAGTTTGTAGCGCTATCATTTCCTTTCCGCCATTTAGACTAAGGTTGAAAGTGTAATTGCATATTAATGATAGTGTACTTTAAATGCCTATTGCAGTCCTAAAACTGCAATTTTTATAGAGAAACGCCCACGTGCATGCTTATAAGATATTTATAAGCACTCGTTGACTGTGAAGGGGGAAAGGAATCTCAAAAAGAGACCATAACCAACACGTCTGACAGCCATCTTTATCAATCGATAGCTCTGTGAAGATGACACTTATTTCCTTCCTATAACCTAACCTAACCTAACCTAGCCGCAGCAAATCAAATCGGTATTTCTTTGCTACCCTTTTAACCGTGACTTTAGCAAAATACCTCGTACAATTTCAACATTTTTCAGGCATCAATTCACAAAATATCCTTTATATACCGCGTGAGGGCAATAAATTTATCTCTATGACAATTTCCTTGTTGTTCCTTGAACAACTTTTCACTGTGTCTCTTACTTCCTTTGCTTTCCTACGTACAAACAAGAAACATATATTCTTCAACTGACAACTGTGCTGTTTAACGCTGCGTTTTATGCGTTTGTTGCAATTTTCTTTCCTTCGTTTTCGAGATCCAGATATACATGTTCACATTTCAGTCAATTTAAAACCAACTTCTAAAGGGTGTCCCATATATAAGCAGCGGGCAAAATGGTCTCAATGGTTTTGCACAAATGCACTGATTTGTCGAAATTTGCCAAAATCATTTCGCATAAAAATGTCCCAATGTCGTTGCGTTGAAGCGTTTGCAGCATTGCATCTCTTCGTTTAATCCCACAATTAACTTTCTTGTTACGGGTATTTTTGAAATCACAGGACTATGTCAACAAGCCCGCAACTACCCGTTCATTAAAGAAAATTCAACGCTACATTAACGAAATGCAGCCACATTAATGCAAAATTTCATGAAAATTTTCGATCAAACTCTGCTCATGTGCATACAAAAATGTGGAACCTATTTGCTTTATGTGATACTCCGTAAATAACTCTATCTTATGTACTTCAGGATTTAATAAAAAAAATAAACAAAAGACTGAAAACTGTGTTTTCTTGCGTTACTTTTGGGACACCCTTTATGTGATATGCGAAATGCAATAGCATTGAATGTGCTTCAGATTTAGCTGGCTGTACCGCAAGTGATGAATGCGAGCAATTTCAGCACAACGCCGCGCAACAATTTCGCCATACCCGTAAGCATACAAAGTGTCATCTTTCGTTCAATTTGCTACAATTTCGCGCGTTACCTGGCTACTATACTAAAGCTTGACGCTTGGCGCAGTGCATTCGTATTTCATATTGAACTGCATCCACATAAGGGCATGCATGTTTACATTTACATAAATGTAGGTGTTTAGACAGTAAACAATGGCCGGCGAACGCCATAATGGCACCAAATTGCAACCATTTGTCGCGTGAGGAGTTACACAGCAAATTGTGATAATTCATGCGGTCATAAAAATAATGATTTGAATTTATTTTAATCGCTTTAACAGCAAAACTTAAGCTGAATTGCTTGTCGGTAGGTTGCAGGCAACGAACATGGATAATTCGGCATCGCGGCGCGGCGCCGCGGCATGGCTAATCGATGAACGATCCCACTTTGCACGTGTTCACTCAACCCCAACCCCCATTCACTCACGACGAACCCCTTTGCGATACATGCTACGGGTATGCTAGTAACCGTGTTTGCTATGCGGAGAATTCGAATAACGACGAGATTGCATGTCATGCCATCGGTTCGATGATCTAGCGCGCTGTAGCAATGTAGAGTCATGCAATCAATCCGGTAGTATACACACCAAGTAAATTTGATTCAATACGTTCTAGCTCTTTATTTTCTTTGTTAACAATATTGTTACTTTCGTGTTATATTGTTAATTACTTACTTAATTCAAATAATTAATAAATACGATAATGGAACTAAATATGGGCTGAAAGTTGGAAAGTGTTTGTTTGTTTGGATCATTAATATTCTACTGGCGTCCAATACTCGCCTCATGACCAACACTCAACTATTTAGTAGGTCAATATCATATTATAGTCTGCACAGATATTAAAATTTAATCGTTTTTTGAGCGAAATCAATCACACCTCCAAAAGCAATCCATCGTCGAGGCACTTAGCTAAATTAACCATCCACCCCTTCGTCCCTCATTTAATCTCATCATAATATATAATCTAATAATCTAAAATCGATAGTGATTAGCATCATCATTTTTCTTTTCTTATTCTACTCCCATTCTCTCTAAATTTCTCAATTAGCAATTTACGGCATTGTATTCAATTTTCATTTAATAGAATTGAAGGAACACGGAAACGGCACGAATAAAAACCGAAAGCTATTGTTGATGTGAGAGTAGGTATACGACATGCAAATGATGATTCGGCACGAATGAATGAATGACTTATTTTTTTACCTTTTCACTGACGGACGCCTCGTTGCCGCTCGCGCCGGTGGTAAGGTGTGTTGTGAGGAGAGAGCGTTGACACCCGGCGACAACCACCTTCACGTCGTGTTATTTACGATATGTGCAATTTCAACGGTACACCCACGCCGCTCCATCCGACCGTCCCCGCCTCCATTATTAGCTAAGCACCGCCAACCACCGCTGATGTTGCTATTGACATACTTTTTCCACCCGCTGTTCGTTGTCGTCGCCGCCGCCGTCGCCGCCGTCGCCGCACGGGCACACTCGGGGGTGAAAATTAAGGGTTGCTGGCCGAATCGTTGCGCCTTGAACACAGGCAACTTTGTACACATTATCCTTGATCGCTTTTATCTACGAATTTGTCTATGAATCATGCCATTTATGTACTTTTGGCATTGACATTCAGTCTTCAGTCATTTACGACATCACTTGGAGACGGGATAAATCGTTGAAGATGGAGATGGTCGACAGTAACATGGAGGTGCTCGCTTGCGGCGAGCCGTGCTGCACCATCCATTCACCGCCTCCCCAATGGACGGGCATGTCCATCAACCCCAAGTGCATTCTGCATACGTTGGTGCGCATTATGAAGGATGCCATCTCCGATTTTCAACTCAAACGCCAGCTGTATCTGCTCAACGAGCTACGCAAGGGACTTACCTGTGGCTTTGTATGATATCTATCTCAAACTCTTAAAACTAAGAAAAGACAAATGTTTTAAGTCTTAAGTTTTATAGTGGATTCAAGACATCGAAAACAGCACCAAACTCATCGAACTGCTTCAGTGCAAAAGCACTCTTCTACCGCAATTCGAGGAGTTTCTGCAGTTCGCATTGCAGATGCTCCACTACCCACCCTTGCTCTGCCGCACTAATGAAATCCTGCTGCACGAACGCGAAGTCCAAGCGTACTTTGAATTTTTCGGCTACCTCCTTGTAACCACCCCGAGACCGAGCACACGCGAAACCGTCCTCAAATCCCTCCAAACCCTCCTACACACCAAAAACAAAGTATGCCCTTGGTCCATGCCTTGGACGATGATTGTTGAGCACATTGGCAAGTCCAATCTGCCGTTGGTGCTCACCCATTACGCGGAGATCTGCATGGATGCGGTTTATCATGATATTGTTCAAATCATGGTGGAGATTGCTTCCCATTCTTCGGAAATAAGTAATAACCCTCCACTTACAATTAGTGTTGAAATAGTTTTCAATTCGTCATTCCTAGGATTGCAATTGTTGAAATACAACCTGCTCCATATCCTGATGATGCGATTGGATCCAAAATGGCGCGATCATCTAAATGGACCGCGTCCCAATTACAGGGATTTTGACCCGCCGGCTAATTACCCACTTGATGATGCAATCATGCTCATTCATTCACTGCTAGATACTTACAAGACGCATCCCAAGACGGAGATTCCTACACCGAGCATAGGGGCGTTGTGGGGTTTGCGCTACGTGCTGCAAGTGTACACGGTGAGCGCAATGCGCAACGAGCGTAACTTTGTCGCCGCAATATGGCTGCTCTTCATAGAGTGCTTTCCGCAAGCCAAGCTGGTGCACTCGGGAATTGTGCATGATTTTGCATGGTTGGCCACGTTTGGAGATAAGACCCTTGGCGGTACTTGGACGGCGCTCTGCAAGTTTAATTTGGATACTATTGAAGATTTCGATTTTAAGCGCACTTGTATGATGGCTATTATCTTGTGTAATTCTTGTTTGGGAGCCGACAAAGTAAGATTTCACATGTGTAGTAGTTTGACATTACTTAGTATTAACATTTGCTAGATTTATATCGATGCACAAGTGACGGAAGTAACCACAACCCTCATTGACATGCGGAACAAGCGTTGGGGTGTACAATTCCACAACAACCTCCGTGTGATGGCCATGCAGGTGCTGCACAGCATCATTGGGGGTTACTTGCATGCGTTCTTGCTGATCGATGGCCCCACGCGCCTGATGCGTCTGCAAACCACCTTGTTGGACATGGACCTCACCGAGAGCAATTACGAAGTGTATTTGCAATGCATGAAACTGACCTGGAAGTTGCTGCGGATCAACAAGGAGAAGAATGTGCTTGGTGTGGAGTACGTGGAAGGTCAGCGGAAGATACAGAAAGCGATATTTTTGCGGGAGTTTGCGGGCGATCTGAAGACTAAGAGTCAAAAGCTCATGTCTTACGCATTGCTGAATTTGATAGCGTTGCCAAGTAACGAATGCGCTGCAGATGTAGAGCTTGTTGTTCACCTGCTTGAAAGGGTCGCTGAACCTCGACCAAAGGATATTGAAGCTTCTCAGACCTTGTTGGTGCCTGCTATTGCCCTGCTGTGGAAACACGGGCTTCATAATGATGTAAACTACCTTTATTTCATCAAGTTGAAAGGGGTTTATCTACTGCTTGATCTGATTAAGGTGTGTAGCAACCGGCTAGGTTTTGATGTAGTTACAAACTACAAACAATTCTCATGGGATAGGTTAGTGTCCCACCGGTGCAATTGATATCCCTGGGCTACTTGGCTGACCTACTCGACGAAGGCACTGCGATACCCTACGTGATCACATGGCAGAACGGCGGCGTGGGGATTCTTACCATTTTGTTGTCACTCTTCCGCGGTGAGTGTCGCGAGATTGGTGTACGCGTGCTGGAAAGTGACATCGTAGCCGATACCAAGTTTCCACTCATGGGCAAAAGTCAGCGCGATGAATACGCGCGTGCTAATTTGGAAGCGAGCCCTTCGCTAAGCGACATGTTTCTTAGTTGTCGTCCTAGGATTCACGCCATTCTAAGACTGCTTGACGAGTGCCACGGGACTATCACCGAAATGGCCGATGACTATTACAAGACTTACAACACGAACCTCAGCACTGAGGATAAAGTATTACTAGTGATTTTAAACCATTTTTAGTTGACTAAGTTGACTAAAAACCTTGGGTTTACTTAGATTACTAAGGTACTGTGTGATAACTACATGATGCTTAAAATGGGCGAGGTGTGGCATGAAGTTGTCACTCACGTGGGCACCATGCATCCGGTTCCGGCGGACATCTACCAACTCGACGCCATATTAGAGTACTTCAATGAATGGGGTGCCAAGGTGCAACGTCTGCAGCGTAAATGGCTGGCGATCGAGCGCAAAGAGGAGCATTATGATGAGGAGGAGTTCTACAATCTGCTGCGCGAGACCAAGCTGGGACCGGCACTGGAGGCTTTCGCTGAGATGAAGTATCTAGCACGAGCTGCTAACCCTCGCTTCCGTCATGACACGACGGTGGATGAGAGACACTCCGAACGAGGGATAATTGAAACTCATAAGACTCTTAGGGAGCTTAACAACTTCTTTGTGAGTTTCTTAGTCTTGTTTATCAGAAGGGCTGTTGTAAAAGGGGATTGGCTTTAGGTTGCTTACGAGCAGAAGTTGGCGATTCAATCGGATGTGATTGTGGATCCGTTTGCGCCCATTCCACCCAAACCCGTGTCGGTGGATGGTAGTGATGATGTGTCGATGTACAATGAGACCATTTCGGAGGTTTCTATGGACTTTAACATCGATTGTAAGGGAGTCAAAGGTGGTAAGAAGAAACCAAAACCTGCAGTCGACGCCGACGCCGATGATCGGGATAAGAAAAAATAAAAGTCGAGCGGGCAAAAAATCATAAAATATTGTTTGTGTGCAATACCAAGGATCAAGGATAATAGTATTGAGAAGTTGCCTATGGTCATACTCTACAAATAAGGATTGCAATCAAGTGCATATGTAATCTAATCTATTTCGCATTTAAACTATCATTCAAATCGATTTTAGACAACTATCGATACAGATAGATTCTTATCAGTAATGCGAAATGCATCCGCTTGGTTGTAATGTGCAGAAATTATAATATTGCACTATGTTAGCATTGTGAAGAACAAGAGTATTTGTATGTAAATATTGGGTAGATTTTTTAAATTTATGAATAGTTGAGAAAATTTCGAATTGACGAAAACACGCTACGAGTCTCGAACAAGGAACTTGCGGTTTCCCGGTCGCCAACGCTATGTTCCAGGCCCCTGGCGTGCAATCATTGTGCATATCTGATACAATTTTCAATTGCAACTAATTGCACTTTGATATCATATCCAAAAATTCATTACTATCATCTAGGCTTCATCATATACGTTTATATACATTCTATTGCGCACAGAATTCGTTTTTAAATAGATTTCTTACAACACCCGAAATTGTGCAGACAAAAATCATTACGAATTGTACTAAGTCGAAATCATATTTAAAATATGATATGGCTACATTTCAGTCATAAAAATATAAATAAATATTGCATTGTTTATAAGATGCATACTTGCTGCTAGTGATCAATTTGCTGAGAATTGGGATTATCGCGAAACGCTCCAAAAAATCCGAAAACTAATTAGCGATGCGCAAAGATAAGAGCAAAAAAAATTCGTACCACAAAGTGGTCTCGAATACCTGCGCAACTGCCACGAAGGGTTCGTACGCCTGAAATGGTAAGCCCGAGACCACTTTGGATGATTACCAAATTAGGTGGTTGTTAATGATCTATTCGATAATCGATATCATCGAAACCGCCTTATCGATATCGCAAATTGATCGCGAGCGCGCGCTCTCGACGCGTTTCACTTTTTCGTGCGGTTCCATTAATTGATTGCGACCGGTATCGAACGTGGAATGATAAGATAATAGCCTGATTAGAGGATTGAGGCTATTCCTCAAATGCATCTTCTCTAATTTGCAACTTTTTCTAATCCAGGTTCTTGAATTATTGATCTAACAATCACTATTCTTCACCATGGTAACTCGCTTGGTAACTTGATTGAATTGTTAGTCAACATGACGTTGCGTTATTTTTGACGATAAACTGATTAGAATTCGTAAGAAGTTAGCAATTTATAATGGCGAAGGCAAAACAAGTGCAATTGCAAGCCGATCTCACCACCGAAGATGAATGGGAGAAGTTCTTGCAGCGCGATGGCCTGCTCGTCGTCGACGTGTACTCCGAATGGTGTGGGCCGTGCGTTGCAATGCAGGGCAATCTGAAGAAGATCAAGCTTGAATCCGGCGGTGATTTCCTCAATCTTGGCATGGTACCCAACATGGAACCAAGGCTCGCCTTCTAAAATTATGCAAAGCAATACATTTATTATTCTAGGCTCGTTCTGATAATATCGAAGCCCTTAAACGCTTCCGTGGCAAATCGGAACCAACTTGGATGTTTATAGCCGTACGTTCTTTACCATCCTTTATCTGATTACCCTTACTTCTTCATCTTCATCTCCCCCACAGCAAGGTCAACAAGTAAGGCTTGTTTTCGGCTCGAACGCACCCGAGCTACAAAAGTTCATCATGGACGAGATGAAGAACGAGCGCGCCTGCTTGGAGGGCTCACGCAAACGCATCGAACGCTTGCCCGAGGAGTACTCCGAAGAGGAGCAAGTTGTCTACGATAAACTAGAAGCCCAGGCAGCCGACCGTGAGCGTTTGAAAGTCGAGAAAGCCTTCAAGCAGATGAAGGACCGCCGCATAGCGCAGGCGAAAAACATCCTCGACACGATGGCTCACCTCGGGCTGATAGTAATCTTTCCGCACGCAATCAAAAAGAGCCAGGACGTGCTGGAGGAGTTCCTCCCGAACACGGGCATCGCCATCTCAAAGAAAGACCGACCGCAGCTCACCGAAGAGGCGCTTGAGGAGATTGAGTTCTTGTCGCCCGACAAGATGCCCGCCATGTGCCGCGCGCACCTCTGCAGCGACAAAGCGTTTGCGTTGATGCTCACCGTTGATCAGGAGATGAATCCGGGCGCAATCGACGAGACGGTGTTGAAGTTTGCGTACGGGCCGACAAAGATTGCGCCTGGTGAGCCGGGCACCCCGGCGTACGCGCTGCTTAAGTCGCAGATCAACAAGAAGGTGTTGGAGGAGGCGGTGCCGGAACCGATCGTCGAGGAGACAGCCGAGGAGGTGCTCGGTGAGGATGAAGGCATGGAGGAGGGCGAGGAGGAGGAGTTGGGCGAGGAGGAAGAAGTGCAACAGCAGGAGCCTGAATTGCAGTATCCGACGCGTTACAGTGATGATCTTGCCCCCATGATGGAGGAAGTAGAACCTGTAATGGAGGAAGAGGTCGAGGAGGAAGAGGAGGAGGATTGGTGGGGTTTGTGGGCGCCCGCCAATGAGCTTGTTAAGTCAACGGCGTTGAAGTATTGCTTCCCGCTGATTACGTCCGCGTTGATTCTACCCGAGCCGGAGCCGATTCCGCCACATGTGGCGATCGCCTTCGAGGTGTTCAAAAAGCATGATGTGTATAAGTTGATGGATGAGTACGAGCCGGAGATTATGGCGTATGGTTTCTTCACGTCTGATGTGCCCGATGAGGCGGAGCTGATTGCCACGTCGAAGAAGGCTTACGAGAAGCAGTTTACTGGAACGCAATAGTATAAGTTCTCTTTTCACTGAAACTTCTTCTAACTTTAAACATTTTCTTTTTTTCTAGCGGTGAAAAGCTGGTTGTAAAGGTGGCTAAACGCAAGTCAGACCCTATTTTGGCCTTCGCCCAGCTGGTGCCCTCTTATATGAGCTCCAACGTCGACGCGGGTGAACGTGATTGTGCCATTTTCTTCCCGGAGAACTACAAGCAAATTGAGGAGCCCGAACCCCCGCCAAAGAGGGTTTCGGCCGAGGATGAAGAGGGCGGCGAGACGCTCCAACCGGATGAGATGGTCTTTGAGGGTGTGTTGCAGGGTGAGGAAGATGAGGACGTTGGCGAACTTGGTGGTGAAGTGGAGGAGATTCCTCCAATGGAGTTAAGCGAACTACCGCAAGTGGAGCTCGACGAGGAAGAGGAGGATGGTGGTGGGCAAGATAAGGCTACATCGCCGCCGCCACCACCGCCGATGGAAGAAGTGCCGCCGCCACCGCCACCGGAAGCGGACGCACCACTGCCCGCTGAAGAAGAAGAGGAAGAAGATGGATAGATTTATAAATACGCATTTACAGCATACATACATTATACATCATATTTTAATGAGAAATAATTTACAAAACACTACGTAATTGGAACGCTATTAGACTGTGTTGAGGAATACTAGAAGTACACGGTGAGGTTGGTGTTGTCGCCGGTCTTTGGGGAGACATCGATGTTGTTCATGGTCTCCGTGTTGACACTGTCGGTGTCAGTCTGTAAAGTCCATCAAAATAAATCCATCATTGATCTGCTTATTGTCATCATGGCTGTTAGTAACCACATTTGGGTGTGAAAAAAAGAAACCAATAGTTACAGAAGAAAAGTGGAAGAAAGAGTTCTATTCTACCTTATCATCGCCCCAACTTAACTTCTTCACACGTTGCGAGCTTGCTGAGGAAGGCCAGTGCGCGGCGACGGTGGGCGGCTGCGGCGCCGGATGCACCTTCGGACTGGGTATGCGTTGCTTCCCGCCGCTCAAATCCGCCAGCGATGGGATACCACCCATGGCGGTCGCCGTCGGTGAGCGCACATTAATCGAGCGCACGCCGGCAAACATGGGATTGCTCACCTTCTCTGACATGGGCGACGTGGACGCCGACTTCTCCGGTTGGAGGGTTGGCAGTTCTCCATGTCTTCTTCGTTTCTTCCTATTAAATCCCCCAAATTAATCACACCCATTAATCAATTCCTAGCGCATCGTACTTACGCTTTGAGTATGTACGCAATCAACAAGGCGATGACAAAGGCCAGCACGAGGAGGATGCCACCCAGACCGGCGAGTAGTAGCGAAGACCCACCGCTTGTCTTGATAATCGCCCCCTGTTTACCGCCGCCCACCGTGGGAAAATGCACCGTCACGGGGACACTCGCGCGCTTGGGTGGCTCGCCCGAATCAGTGGCAACCACCGCGAATGTAGCAATCGCCCCGCTATGCGCTTCGGCTTTCAGCAGCAGCTCGCCGCTGTGGCTGATAGCGAAGAGCGAGGCATTGGCGCCCATCAGCGACAAGTGCACGCGATCCCCACGATCACCGTCGGCCGCCTCCACGCGGCCCACAATCTCGTTCAGCGCGCCCGCCACGAAGAATTCGTAATGCGGATAACGGAAGCGCGGCTCCCACTCGTTGACATCCTCCACGGTTACGTTCACCACCGATGAATCGTTCTACAACAAAAACCCTCTTAGAACCTTCTTCCAAACCCTTTGAAGAGTGTTTCTTACGGTGATGCCGTCCGTGGCAAACACTTTAAAGACATACTCGGAGCGCTCCTCGAAGTCGAGCTTCTTACGCAGCCCCAGCTCACCGCGTGTGTTGATACTGAACACCTTCAGAAGGCCTTGTTCGCTGACAAAGTATCGCAAATGCTCACCGGGTCGGTTGTTAGTCAGCACGGTAAGCACGGCACCCGGTGGAAGAGCTTCACTCGCTCTCACATTATAAACACGTTTCATAAAACGTAACCCGACCGACGTGCGCCGCGAAACGGTTAAAGTTGCTAGCGCGTACCGATCCGCGTTATCCTGCTGCGTCGCTTTAATCACCAGCGTCGCCGGATGGGCGAGGTCCGCCTCCAACACGTCCTTCGCCAAGGACACCCTTCCGGTATTCTTATTAACTTTAAAGAACGCATAGTCACCGCCACTACCCCCGAACCCATAATACACCGCGCTGTTGATCCCCACATCCTGATCCACCGCGTGAATGTCCCTCGGTTGCACCTGGAGATTGGCGCCCTTGATCAACAACTCCGGCAGGTAAGCCGCGTAGCGTTCATCCCCAAACTTGGGATTCTGATCGTCCGCGTCCACCACGTGCACCGTCAGCACGGTGTCGGACTGTTTCGGCGGCTCACCATGGTCTTGCGCGCGAATATTCACATCGAAACTACGCAGCGTCTCAAAGTCCAACGGCTTCCGAAGCACCAGAGTGCCCTCGAGCTCATTCTCAAACTCAAAGTAGTCTGCATGGGCGCCTGGGAGCACTGCGTAGCGCACGCTGCTGAAGGGACCCTGTTGGTCGGCGTCTACCGCGTGCACGCCTTGTAGAACGCGCGTACCGACCACCGTCACCTCGGAGATGTTTAGCACGTACGGCGCGTTGATGAAGACGGGCGCGTTATCGTTGGCGTCCGTCACGCGAATACTGACGGGTATCACAAAACCCGGGTCGAGCGTGTGCAGGCGCTCGCAGATGAGGTTGATGTAGACGGAGGACGGGCCATCGACGCCCTCCTTATCGAGACGGCGCCGGAGGGTGAGGTTGCGTGTGCCGCCGGCGATCGCCACCGGTGCATCGGGTTCTTGGAGGTGTAGGGCGATGGTGCCGCCCGGCCGCGGATCGCCATGCACACGCAACTGCCCGATGTTTGAGCCGATTGGGGTGTCCTCTGAGACGAAGAAGCTCTCCGACGAGGCGCCGTTCTCCAGGTAGCAGCGGTTGTCCGGAATCGCTACAGGAGAAAAACACGCACGTTTTATAATTTAATTCCATTATGAGTTATTTGCGGTGTGGTCGGGTGGAAAGAAAACGGTTTGCTTGTTGCATGCGTCGTTGCGCAAAGCGGGCGCAAAGTGCATCCGTTGAATCTGGGTTTATGTAACTCTTCTGTGTTCTGCGTTTTTCTACAGTTACTCACAATCGCTGTGGTTAACGAATAACCGTTTTCGCCGTAAATCAATTACGCATCCGAGCACAAATCGACGATTTGAAAATGATGTATTGTACTCGGAGTATTCGGTAAATATTTGCATTGTTTTAATGAGTTTGGAGCTGTAAGTGGTTGATGAACAAAGCAATGTCGTTTGGTGAATCTCGCACGATTACAACGCATTAGTTTTTGTTCTGCGGCGTTCGTAAAATGACTAATTAACTAATTGTCGGTTGAATTTAAGTACAATTGCACTTAATACGCTTTTAACTAGTGATGCAGTTGTTAAAGTAAATAAATCTGGGGATATAATTAACTTAATTCTTACACCTTGAATATTAATCGCTCTTTATGGCCCGATTCGGTCAAATTACATGCGATAATTATCGCGCACAATGCTGATAATTAATGTGAAGATATGAAAATATTTTCACAAACTTGCGTTTCTCACACATAGAAATTGAGAGTCATTGCGGATTTTTACCAACGGCCGTAAATTAATTCATGTATGATAAATTAATTCAGATGATGTGATGGTTAATGAGAACAAGAACCACTTCTGAGAACAATGAATTCGTTGGAAATAAAGGTCATGGGCTCTAATTTCAGTTTCAATTGCTTTGGCTTTATCAAAGTAATTAAGTATTCCTGGAAGGCGAATTTATTCTTCTTTTTCTTCTTCTTCTTCTTCTTTTAAAGCACGTACTCCATTTGCAAAATAATATCAATAATCATAGGTAATTACCTAGTGCGCGTTTTACTTTCATGCGTGTTTTCACTCGCCCACATCTCTTTTCACTTGACGCGTGGCTGCCATCATGCATTGCCATAGATCTTGCACTCTTCTATGTATTATACTACAGTTTAACAACTTGTGTGCAATGTGCACTTGATGCACAATAATTGTCCCCGCGCAGCGCGTCATCATCAGTCTCCTTCGGCTGCTATTGTGGTCGACGTCGTTGAAGCGGAACGCTTCGCTTCGCATACAATAAGAGGCGAGTCGCAAGTCATATCTATGTAGACTGCGCGTCATACACTCGTATACTCAGTACGTTGTGAACGTTTGAAATGACGGTGAGAGTCCGTTGTTGTTGGAGCAGGAAGCCGCGGAACTACGCACCCCTGCACACCTTTCCGGCAAGTGGATTTTTTGATTGCGATCGGAGACGAGACTAAATAACTAGCCGCGTGTCTTCGTCTTCTGAATGATATTATGCTTGATCCCTAAGTTTAAGTTACTTTGCATATACGAGTAATGATATTCGATACAAATCGAATAGCAACTAAACAACTAATGGTTGATGGTTGAGCTTGCACGCGAAATGCAAATGAGCACTAAATTTTCTAATTTCGCAACAAGGAAGTGCCTGCACTTTGGGCGTGTTAATGAAAGCATAACACGAAACCGCACAGTAAACCAACTTGTTGTTTACCACTATTTAACTCATTCACAGCGCAAAATCTTATGTATTAACAATATAAGTGATTACTCGAACGGTTTTTATCGTTCTTTCGTTTTGTTTTGATTGACATTGATCACTTGGTTTCACTTGTAATTTCAAGGTTTATCAACTAGTTAAGTTTTTGTTACTGTAGCCATCTGTGAAAAGTGAATTGTGGTTTCTGAACCATGTACATCGTTAGAAATTTGTCAAACGTAACAATAGCTGCATTATTCAAAACGAAAATCTGAAAAGTCAGAAAAATGCGTTTTGCATGATTTCTTCTGGTTTGAAATGTATGTCAATGGTTTCACCGGATCACTTGTTCTAATCAGTGGCTACTAGAAAAAATCACGCCGCGAAAGAAATGAGAAGCACAAGAAGATGCACCCGACATTCACTCATTCATTTATTTCATTCACTTTATTGTTCCATAGTTTTTAACGCGCTCGCAAGTGTAATAATAATGCATTTACGTTTAGAAACTGCATACTGATTGCATACACACTACATAGAAACGGCGCAAAGTGAAATTGACTGCGTCTGATTTCAAAATGCATGAGGAACCAACTGAATGAACGAGTCAGAAGTAATTCTGCTCTGTGGTTAGTTTACATACTGAGACTTGCCAATGTCTAATAATAAATAATTTATGTATACGGAAACAATAATAAAAGATGTCCCAGAAGTAACGCAAGATTTGAATTCACTAGAAAACACAATTTTAGTCTATTGTTTGATTTTATTTATTGAATCATGAAGAGCATAAGATAGTGTTATTTATGGAATAACACATAGGGCAAATAAACTACACGATTTTGTATGCGCATGAGCATAGTTTGATCGAAAATTATCATAAAATTTTGCATTAATGTGGCTGTATTTCGTTAATGCAGAGTTGAATCTTCTCCTTTAATAAATGGGTAGTTGCGGGCTTGTTGACTAAGTCCTGAGATTCCAAAAAAAAAACCCGCAAAAAGAAGTTTTATTGTGGGATTAAAGGAAGAGATTCAACGCTGCAAACGTTTCAATGCAACGAAATTGTTCCATTTTTATGCGAAATAGTTTTGGCAAATTTCGAAAAACTAGTGTATTTGTGCAAAGCCATTAAGACCACTTGCCCGATGTATAGTCTCATACATAACCATATCTCATTAAGTCATTAACATTATGAATCAATAAAAAAATTAAAATAAAATTAATAAAAACCATGTTTTTTGTTAAATTCAAATCTTGCCTTACTTTTGGGACACCCTTAATAAATCTAAGCATACCTAGAATACTAAATCGGGGAAGAAACTAATCATAAACTAATTACATTTAATTATTACCTTGATTTCGAACTAGTCGCAGGGAGTCCAGAAGGCACAATGTCAAAACAACGAAGATACATCGGACGTCCATCGTGATTAATCATCTGAAATATAACAAATGCATTATAAATTGTTTATTCTCGCTAAATTCTTTAACCATCATTATTTGTTATATTGTATTTTAATGACCGCTGGATTAATAAAATGCATGTGCGTAAGAATTACATTTATTTTTATAATGTAATATAATTACAGCAACATAGCTGTAAAGATTATAAAACGGTTGCGGTTATTATCCAGCATTAGTGAATTTTGCAATAAACACTAATCAACAATTACCCAATTTGAATCAAAGTGGTAATTATCACTTAAATTATGCTCAAATAACTGATACGCACGTGCAACACGGCAAGTAACTGTTTCATTCTTCTCATTCATAATTCATATTAAAATCAACTAGGAGTATGTAAGTAATCCACATTCAACATAAGATTGAAGATGGTAATAATATCATAACAGTTTGGTGGTCAACTTTGCCAACGCCTTTTCTTTATTAGCGTAAAATTTAAGCGCTAACGTGTGTAGTAAATCTTCGCAGTTCATAAATCGGACACGGTGAAAAATTTCGTTACTATTAAGAAGGTTTAAATGCTACCGGAATAATTTTACGGTAGTTTTTTGCGAGTGCTTTTTTTGATGCTCCAATGCACATTGCTTACCGTTTATACATAAAACACTGCAATAATCTCTTGTGTGTAATATAATTGTACTAATTATATAAAATCGGCTAAGTACGCATCATAGCTACGCATTCGAAAACAATTACCGTTGTGATTTCAGCACACTGGCGACCATGAATTAAACCATACTTACTAAGTATGTACTCTATAATAATAAGATTCGATTGCTTAATAGTCAAGCCGAAGAATGAAGTCAAGAATGAACAAGAAGTCAAGAACAGTCCATTACTCAATCATCCAACATTGTCATCCTCATCATCATGCCGCATTCAATTCAAATTTCCTCAGTTGTGTGTATTCATCATCTTCACCTTGTACTCTTTGCTTTCTTTTGTTGTAAGTATGCAAAAATCACACATGTAGACAAGTTGCTAATTCAATTGTTTAGCTTTTGCGTCGCTAAAGACTGCGTTAATGGCGATAACTTAATCAAAACGGATGTAACAACAATAAAAACCAACACACACAAACAATGTAAACAGTTGATGATTTAGGCGATAAGATTACGTAATGATACGGCCAACCAATCAGCGGTTAGTTAATCAGCAAATTTTTGAGCTAAGTAATCACTTTTCATCAAGTTTACATTTGAATTTAACAAAAAACACAGTTTTAATTAATTTTTTTATTGATTCATAATGTTAATGAACTAGGCTTATGTATGAGACAATCCATCGGGCAAATGGTCTCAATGGCTTTGCACAAATGCGCTAATTTGTAGAAATATGTCAATACCATTTCGCATAAAAATAGCTCAATTTCGTTGCGTTGAAGCATTTGCAACGTTGAATCTCTTCCTTTAATCCTACAATTAAATTTCTTTTCACGGGTTTATTTGAAATCACAGGACTATGTCAACAAGCCAACAACTACGCGTTCAATAAAGAAGAAGATTCAACGCTGCACATTAATGCAAAATTTCATGAAAATGTTCAATCAATCCATGCTCATGCGCATACAAAAACGTGGAGCCTATCTGCCTTGTGTGTTATTCCATAAATAATTATATCTTATGTAGGAACGGTGCCTTAGAAAAATTGGTTATAAATCGGAGAAGAAAGTATATTTATCGAAAACAAGTTACAATTATATGATTAAATTATTTTTTAAAAATAATTTAAAAAAATTGTAATCGGTACGATTTAGGAACCTGGGTCCTTAAATCGTACCACCGTATCCCCTAAATCGTAACGCTAGGTTTTATAAGAATTTAATGCGCATAGACAGTATTATTATATATTTTGATAATAAGAACCAAGACGCACCCTTAC
>JARJDR010014247.1:0-13857 GCA_030264135.1 Myllaena sp. GC000078 | reverse complement strand
GAGAGGTCGCCACGGAGACTAAACAAACTTAACTTAAGTGTTAATTTACATACAATAAATTTTACAGATTATTATTACAAATATCTAAAACCTTTAGTTCAAAAAGATTTAAGTGATTTATGTGAAAATAATATAATTTTTTTCGGATAAAGGAGTGGAGAGGTTTGACAGGTGACAGGCGACATACGACAATCCATAAGGTTTACATCGCATTTCTATTTTTAGCGTAAACAAAATTATTATTCAGGCCTAAAATTTAATAATAACCGATAATCACAGTCTATATAATAATAATTAAGTGATGAAAACAAAAACGGTTTTGCTATTGTGACTCAGATCAGCAGTAGATATCATTTGGTGGCGTTTTGTTGTGTGTAATAATCAATATGCTTCATAGAATTACAATTAATGAACAAAGAAACGGCGAGTGATTGATAATTACGGGCTCTTCAAAGATGATACCGCCTGTTGGTCTTGCACAAGTGATAACAGAGCAAGAAGCAATCATGGTTGGTTGGGTAAGTTATTATTTGCCTTACAAATAAGGTGAAATCCCTGAAACAATCTGGTGTTGCTTGTAGAAGAATACATTTAATATGCGCCAAATAAATCTCATGAATATGGCACAAACCACACACAATGGAACAAGGAATGGGTCCAGAAGTGATTTGAGATGTTTCATGAAGAATCATGGCATGCCTGGACCAGCCAAAAGTTTGGATATTCTGCGAAGAAACCTACAAAGTGCCATCAATAAAGATATTGATAATATTATTAGGAAATATTTAGATGTATGTATACACTGCTTAGTTTTATAATGGCTTTCTGAGTGGTGTTGGATTTGCAGAAGTTTTTTCAACCAGCAGTGAGAAATGTTCGAGCCAACTTGGGAAAGGACAGTGTAACTGAGGATCATATAAAAGTGGTGTGTCAGCAGATGCTTGAGGATGCCAAGTTGATGTACAGGTCGTATACGATCAGCAGAGATAGTTCACCAATTGATGGAAGTGACTCGGAAATTTCTTTGGACAATCGATTATCTGTGCATAAGGTATGACTTTGAATTTGGCTCACTTACTTCAGCTGATGTGATCTTATTGTCTTAGAATGCCCGGAAACGTAAAGAATCCGAAACCGATTCCGAATCAAGTGCCAACTACAAACGCCAACGATTCCGCAATTCATACCTTTCGGAGCACCACGTCCTGAAGTCGACTGTAAAACGGGATGGTCCCAAATGGGATGCGGATCGCGTGACACCCAGCACACTCTTCATAATGGGTGCTCGCGCAAATAAAGTGCTTGGCTATGCACAGACCCGCGGTCGTTTATACGTCCGGCACCCGGAATTGGTGCGTTATTGCGGTGATCAGGACGATAAAGATTGGCTCACCTCGCGTAATTTGATGCCTCCTAGCGGGGGCAAGGCCTATATTATGCTGCTCGATGACATCAAGGAACTGGCAAAACTCGACGAATACCGCACGAATCCCAATCTTCAACTGCATGAAATGGTCGGCTTTGAAGCGCCCGGATTTCTAGTCAATAAAGTGAAGGAGTTCATGGAGCAAATGCGCACGGACCGTCGATGTCCATCGTTGGATATGTTCGACTTTCACAGTCCTTCGGTAACGCCGTCGTTTGATTCGGCGCCCAGCACTCCAACGGATCCGTTGCAACTCCTCGAGTCGCAGTCGGTCAGCACATCGTCCAGTTCGAAGATGTCTATGGATACGGGAAGTTTCATGCATATTCCGGAGATGAGTCCCGGATCCAACAATTCCATGTTGGCGACGAGTCCGCTGCCGTCATGCAGCAGCTTGTTATCGCCCAGTATGTTGATGAGTATCTCACATACTGATCATAACGGTTCATTGATGCTGTTACCGGATGCTATTCAAAACGGGTCATTATCATCGCTATTGGCCGGTGTTGGTGACAATAGTCAGGAATTTTAGCTATTATTGGCTTATTAAGTGGTTTGTTTGACACTTAGCTTTAATTACTAGATGAGAAACATTCGGGTTTGTTTTCTGTGTTGATTTTATTGGAAAATATTCCAGAATGTGAATTATGTTTGTGATTTACATGGTTTTCATGAATGTATAAACTTCATGTGACCTAAATAAGTATTTAACGGTTTTTTGGTGTAGTAATTCATGAAATAGTTTAATTTTCGTTATCAACTGAAAGGGTTGTATGCACATCAAGAAATTTATATGAATGCCAGAGCTTATCGATGTTTTTCTATAAGAAATTCTCAATATTAGCAGTAATTTTACGTAGATGAAATGTGTACATCATTAGCTCAAACTCATTGAGGTTGTACATTCACATAAGTCAATGCAGATGCGAGAAAAATCTCAAAACGACGCATAATATAAAATAACAAAAACATTGCTAGACTTTGTAAGGCTTTAAACTTTATATTGGTAAATGCAACGAGATAATCTAGTCAACTCTAGTCATTTTGTACAAATGTGTACATATCATCTATAACAAGAGGATAGTGGCTATATCAATTACCGATCGCAGTAATTTTAATTAAATGCAGAAAAAACAAAGTTTTTCTTACAACGGTCAACTAATTACGATATAAACTGAACTCATATGCATGGCTTTTACTAGATAAAAATGAAACAATGAATCAATGACAATGAATTCAATGGAATATGTAATAGAGTTCATTAGATGCTGATATTAATTATTATAAGTATCTAAGTAGAAAGTGCTTAATGGGTGACTTATGCTACTGAATATTTGATAGATTTGGAATGAAATCCTAAATTTTTAGCGCTTATTGTTGTTACACATTATACACTATTCGACTATCGGTTTCTAATACATACATTAAGTAATAAATTCGCAAACACATGACGTAGATATAAAGATGTGTCGAAATAAGTGATTTATTTACAAATTACCACTATCAGTTTAGTTCTGACATGCCGGACTCTGACTATATGAATTATTAATCAATACCTACACATTATGGACTTTCATTGTTCTACTATAATTAGTAGCTTAATAATTAATCATTGTTACATACGTAAATACGTATTGATGAATTTAAATACACTCGTGTGGTAATTTATGATGTGATTATTGTTAATATTATTGTAGTAATTAATGATGTTGCGGAGTTTTAGAAAGAAAGTGTATGTTTAGAAGATTTTGTGTTTGGATGAAGATGAATTTATGCGTCATGTAAACAAAAACGGGCACCTAATAGAAACAAAGGTGTTTTCGGTTGGGACTCCTACAACAATAACAACAACAACAACAACAACAACATCCCGTTATCGGAAATATCAATAGAAATATACGTAAAACACAATATTGTATGTTTTATATATTAGGCGTATTAAAATTCAGCAAGCATGCAAATGAACGAATAAATGATGATAACCTATAATACACCAACGCATATTTATTTACAAACTTAATTAATTGTTGTGTTTATACTAATTATTAATGTTATACTCACTTAAACTTTTGTTATTGATTGTCAAGCTGCATTGCAGAATTATTCTCTTCTAACGGTGCAGTCGGTGCAGTTCGAGTAAATAGGTCTAGGAAGACTCATAATCGCACCACGTGCATCGTCGTCCTGTCGTCCTGCGGGTCTTGCGCCGCCGGCGCCGTCGCCGCTGTTGCCGCTGCGCCACCGTCCAAACCGCCCGCAACGCGACGCGCGCCTGCCGCACGGATTGCATCCAATCAACGGCGGGCGGGGCGGGCGTCGCGATGTCCTCGTCGCTCTCGTCGGCGGCTGTGCGGCTGGCGGCGGCGGCGGTGCGACGCGACGTGCGCCGGCAACGGCGGCGACGACGGCCGAAGCGCTACGACGCACGGCCGCACCGCTCGACGCGACGCGCCGCCGGCGCACCGTCAGTATCGTGTTGATAGCGTAGTCGAGCGAGCATTGCCGGGAGAGCCCGCCAAACCGATCCCGGTTTCACTATTTACCTTTAGTTTTAGTCGTAGTTTCGAGCGGAATCGATTAAACTGTTTGTTATGGAGACGCAGAATCAAGAGATCGTGGCGAGCGGCTCGCCGGCGGAGGTGCCCAACGATCCCGGGTGAGTTTCGTGCTTGTTTTCACGCTGCTGCCCCCCCGTTTGCGCGCGCCGCCTCCTTTCCCCCCATTCCCTGAGCGGTTACGCGATGTGCAGCACACACATCTACACAGCCGCAGCACGCATACGGTGGCCACCCGCGCGCGCGCGCGATATCTCGCACAATCGCACACACCACCCCCGCACACCCCCACACCCACACACATGTATATAGGATATAGGGGATGGGGTGGTGGGGGGCGGTGGAGAACTCGTGGTCTTCTTTCACCACCCCTCCCACGTCTTCAGCCTCGGTTTACCGAAAGCACCGAAAGTATGGATTGTATTTTTGGGTGGTTGAGTGTAAATTTGGAATTCCTACCGGTGTGGGGGTGGTGGGTGGCTTGGGGGGGTTGGGGGTTCAACCCGGAAGTGCGAAACTATGTTTTCTAGTATTCCATAAGAACTTTAACCATAATTAAACCGGGTTTACACTTTTTTCTCGCATTGAACGTTCAATTGCGCGTTGATTTCAAATTGCGCACAGCGGTGGCGGGTGGCGTGGGTGTGTACACGTGTTTGCCTGTTGTTGTGCTTTATTATCTCTGATTTTGAATGCGTCTTGCGTCTCTAATGGCATTCTGTGTTTCTCTGTGCTCCGCAGGAAAATGTTTATCGGCGGTCTCAGTTGGCAAACTAGTCCAGGTATGCAAACAACCTTTGATTATTTACCTAACATTTCAGCCGCGCGGCTAGCCTGTTACATTTTGGGGTACCCTATCGCACATATCATAGTCTGCGACGTTTTTCAAAGTGTATTAAACTGCGTGCGTGTGTGTGTGCGCGGCTGATTGTGCGGAATTGATTGTAAAAGATTCGAGATGCGCGCGCTGAGTAAAGTTTTGCCAGCGAAACAATACGCGGTGAGAAATAGAGATGTGCGCGATGCGATAAATGGAGCCTCCTGGAGCACAATGCGTCGGCGAGCGCATCTCGTGCGAACGAGCAACAAACGTCTCGCGATATGCGCGTGTGCAACACACAGCTCGTCGTCGTCATCGTGCTCACGCGGTCGCGTCGCTGCTCGGAGAAGGGGTCTCGACAACGTGTGCGCGTGTGTACCTGATGACTTTGTCGTTATGTAATTTAAGCTCGGACGCTAATGAAGCGCTTCCTGCTTGCTTGCCTGCCGTCGGATATGTGTGCCCTACCGAATGGGGACCAGTCGAGGTCGTGCCTCGAGTCGTCTACCTACTACCAGCAATCCAAATGCAGATGGATCAAGGATCATCAAGTGTTTTGTTTATAAAAAAAAAAACCAGGGGGAGAGGGTGGTCAGGTGGTTGGATATAATTTTTCCACCGGGAAATGGTGCTTTCTTCGCGACCGCCGAGAGGGCGCCAGCAGGACGTCGTGGGGGATTTTCATGCCGCCCACGCATGTTTACCGGGCAACTAATTCAATTGGTATGACGATCTAGGGTACCCAAAAAGAACAGATAGCTTCTTAGATAGTGTGTATGTGTTTTCTTACTAACCCACTGTCTATTGGATGGTTATGTAAAGATGTCATATCAAATTTGATCAAATCGAAGGCGTTCTGAATAATTAATGGACGGCTAGCAATATTTAATCGCGCTTTTCCACCCGAACAATGAGGTTACTCTTTTGACATTGGAAACAATTATCTTCTCTCGAATTCTATTACGTTCGCGTACTAGCTAGCTAGCTAGCTGTGTGTTTGCGGGAGTCCCTTGTCTAGGCCGGGCTTTTATTCTAACCACTGCCGAATGTGCGCACTGTGTGCGTGTGCGCGGTACGCATACCACATCTCGCGAAGCGCTGTCCGGCCGCAATGGATTGTTTAGGGCAATTAGAGACATGCAAGGAGCCGCCGAACAACAAACAACTCGGAAACACGACCCAGAACGGTCCGGCGGACTCACTAGATACCTTCTGCTCGCGTCGCTGCGCTAGGACATTAAACCGATGTCGGTTATGTCAATTCGCTTGTTTTTCAACACGTGAAAGTTTTTGTCTACGTTTATTCGTTGGTCATGCGTCATTGACACACGCGGAGGTCTCTGTGCGGCTGGCAACAAAAACTTTGCTCAGGAATGCACAAGACACAAGATATTTGTTGATGGGGGACAGAAGATTGTAACAATCTTAACATTTAATATAAACGAACTGTATGTGTAACGTAGCAAACGCAAACCTTTTGTATGTATGATGTGGAATCCTAGCGATAACGTGCTGCTCTCGTCGGTCACGTGCCGGAAAATCGGTCATTCCCCACGCGCCGCGGTCCGCGTTTGTTTCGTTCATCGTCCCAATGTGTGTGTAGCCAGCGCGCGGTCGGTAGCAGTAAATAACAGCGTTTTGTTTCGGTAGCGTTGAAATATCATATTTCATCAAGATTGTTTAAAGTCAACACAAATCGTCCGCGACCCGCCCCGAAACTTTACAATTTATTCTTTTCCGCTTCGGTTTTTACTTGCATGTGACTTGTGTCTTTATTAAGAATTTATTATAAACACATCTGTCTTCGGTTGCCATTTTATTTGCACTTGTTGAAGAAAGCACTTGCTGAACGCATGAGCTCTTCAGCGAGTGCGTTGGCGTTTCATCTCATTTATGTTTCGAAGGCAATCATTCATTCCACACTGCAGTCGCATGCAGTTGTGTTGCGGCGCGCGCACCATGCAGTTCACTTCCTCGGCGTCATTGCCCTTGGACTGGCAACCTGACCTAGCATATTGCCGACGCAATCTGACCCTCTGCACTTATGTACCAGCCGATGCGCACATGGCATCATTCAAGTGTTTTATTTTTTTTAGTGCTGTTTTTAGGGATTGGAATGTGACGACCATTCCGAAAGGGATGCAATTTGTTCTCCCTGAAGAAACCTCATTGCATCCCGAGATTCGGTTATTCTATGTAGTATTGGTGCAGCAAATGCATTAGCAAATACATCTGCTCGTTTTCCATTCGCATAGTTGTCGAGTACTTTGCCGTTTGTTCCGCAACGCAATTGTCGGTGCGTTCGCGCGGGCTCGTTAGCATAATCATGTCAGAGAAGCTTCGCTGGGACCTTGACGGTTTGTTGCCCGCTGACGTCTTCTGAATGTTTGTGCGTCTAACGAGTAGAAAATTGCACACGGTACAGTTCCATCTTGTACCAATTATCACTACTGTCTTCGGGCATCATCCATATCATTTTTATCATTATTTCATCCGTTTTGATGCGATTGCGATCGAGGTAAACGTGCGAATTGTGCGTGCGGTTGCGTGTGGCCATTCCGATCAGATCCCTGTTCTTTTCGGTTCGGAAGAGGGGATGATGCCCTTTATATATGTGTGTCGAGAGGACGAAAAATCAATAGTCTTTCCTCGGGGGCGACTGCGACGTGTTCGCACGCGGCGCGCCGCCCGGCACCGAAGGACAACGGTGTGTTCGTTCCAAGGCATCAAGGCATCCGCGGAGGTGTTGGCCGGGCCGAAGGACATTGGGGGGACACTTTGCTAAACGCCGGACAGCGGACGCGCGAGGGTCTTTAGAATTAGACGCTGGGTACGCGCACAGGGATTATAAAGGGTTGTCATTTTCGCGCTTCGTTAATGTGCGCTTGTTTATTCGTTATACATATAGATAATAGTAATCGTTGCGCTTCCGGATGGACAGCGGAAAAAATGCCTTGCCTACAGGCCGACAGCCATTAATTATGACACGGCGTTGAGTGGCGGCGCATTTTTGTGTTGATTTTCGACGGACGGCTCGACGGTACCGATATAATACGTACGGACGGGGACGGGCGCGTTTGAAATAATTGATGATGGCGCGCGGTCTAAACTGACGGCCGCGGCCGGGCGCGTTGTGTTGTTGTGTCGCGTCGCGTTTGTGCGTCGGCGTTTGTATGCAATTGCATAAGGCGGTGAGGTAGGAGAGTTGTCGAGTTGATGTAATGCGCCGATATGCATAGCACGTATCTGGTTCCTAGCACAATGCGATGTGCAACCTTCAAACAGTTAAACCGTTTGAATAGCTCCAAGTCACAGTCATCATCATCATCATCATCATCATCATTGGACGGTCGGCGTCGTTCTCTCACAGTACTTTACAGCGCATTCGTTTCGCGCTCGTTGCGTAATTATACGTGTGGTTAGTTTTCGATTGGCTTTTGTTTTTTACGCGGTACTTTTGATCAATTTCATATAAATCCTGTTCAGAAGGGGAATTTAATCATATCGAGCTTCTTTTTCAAAGAGCAGCCTAAAAATCAGAACAATATTGTAATTTAATCGGTTTATGAGAAGGAGTATTTATTCAGATCGATACCATACATAATTATAAACTCGAAAGTATATGTAAATCAAGCCCTGAGGATTAGACTTACGTTTGTATCCGGTGGCAGTTAGTCTTCGCATTATTTCACGATAAACTCTGACCCGTGTGCACCTTTGCCCTCGCATCACCGAAATCAGGTAACTGGACACCAACCGTAATTTTGAGAGCGTTGTTTATTTTTTCGGAAATACCCCCATCTGCTGAGCACAATGCACACGGGGTTCTCCCGTTATAATTTTCGTATTTCCTGCTATAATCCCTTTTTAATTTCTCTTTCTCTCTCCCTCTGGTTTTTTTTTTTCGGCGTGTTCATTTCGACCCGCGCCGCGATTGTTTGCTTGCGCTCTACGTTTATTTCCTACATCCATTCTCGCGTTGTACGAGTACTCGTTCGTATCCTACGTGATTCGGAGTAATGCGCTCGCCACAGCAGCAGCGCAACCGTTTCGTATAATATTTTGTTTGGCGTCCGGCTTTGTTCGTCTTCATTAAAAAATAACAACGCTCGCGTACTGCGCTCGCCGGTCATAATTATACCGCAACGCAGCAACCGCTCTCTGACAATTTGATATTTGATATCTATTTGTTATGCCAATATTGGTACCGCACACAAAATATTGCGCCCACCGCCATGGATTACGTTGTTCTAATTAAGTGCTTGTAATACAATTTGCATTTAATTTTTATTAAGTCTAGTTATATCTATTTTATTTTGTGTAGGATGGCTTACAATTGGACTTAGAACACTTCTCTTGCATTGCTTGCAACTTTGTTTTGTTGCACCACTCATAAATACTATTTCGTGCGCGAGCAAAACGCATCTCTCACGTAGTACTGTCGTCGAGGGATGCCCAGGCCATCGGCGTCGTCTTGACTCCCACGCACATTTGCATACGAAATGCCTGCCTGCCTGCCTGCCATGCCCATCAAACGCAAGCAGGGCCTCTTCTCCGTCCGCAAACAGCGTCTGATCGTGACATCCACTGGTTGGGTTTTCTTCGCTTTTCCCTCCCGCGCGCCAACTCCTCCAGCACTATCTTACGTTTATCTTCATGTTGATCGCCGCCTTCAGCCTCTTGACTCGGGGACACTTCACACGCGCGCGCACCACTTCCACTTTCGTGCGTATGACGCAGGAAATTGCGAGTTGTGTATCTTTTCGCACAGTTTCGCAAAGTTTATAGATAGATAGCACTGTGATCTGTGATTGGGTTTCGCACAGAACGGTTTCGTTAGAAATTATTGACGTTTCGTGCTCATTGGGAGTAGTTACATGCCTTGTGCAATATAAAAACCATTAATTTTGATTTCTCCCCCGCATCGACGCAGACGTCATAAAGCAGATGATCGCACATTCTCCGTCACTGGCTTTCGGTTTTTTTTATCTGCCTCTTTCTTTTTTGTTGCCTCTTTTTTTGGTCCCTTCTGGGCGCATGCAATGGTGCTATATCTATATTGAAATTGACATATTTCTTGCTTCGCGGTGGTATATTTAAGTTGATTACGCTGCGGTATAAATGGCAATTTTTTTTGTTGCAAAGATATATAATATTTGAAGCAAGGGCTGACCCAAAAAGAGTATGTTGAGCACAGCGGGGTTATTTAAAAAGAGAGCGCGCACATAACATAGATGATAATTACAATCATAATCATCACGCGGTCCGAACGAACACTTCCCGCATCGCGCGCGCGCGCGGTAGCACGTTAATGACGGGCGCCCAATGTGCGAGATGAGATGTGTCAAAAGCCGTGAAGAAAACCGGTCTCTCTCGCGGTGTGAATCGCGTGTGTGCGTTACATGCGGTTTCTCCGTAATTAGATCTAGGCAGGGCACCGCAGTACATTGAATTTGGGAATCCGCCGCATCATTGACCACCGGCCGCCACGTGACGGACGTCACCGTGATACGCGTTTACATAACGAGTGTTTTTCGAAATGACACTCGCGACTCTTGCAAACAAATCGGTTGCAATCATAATTTCACTGCGCACCGGTTTGTAACGCGTTGTTTTAATGACGGAAAGTGGGCTCTCGCTTCCGACTTTTATTTGTAAACACAATCGTGTCGCTCGTTGCTTGAAAAGAATAAAACTGCGAGTTGCTCGATTTATGTGCGCTCGAGCACACTCCAGGGGAGTGGACGACAATCGCATTCGCTAATTGAATGTTTAAAATGTGTTTTTTGCTGCTTGCAAAGCTGCGAATTGGCAATCCTGTGAGAGGAGTGTCCTGTTGGCATAATGAGATAGTTAATGGCTTCGAGTGTATAATTTTAATTTAGTTATGATTATTTCTGGAGTGATTGTTGAGCAATTTTACGTTTATGCTTCCGGTTACAGTAGGAATCGATACAGCAATTCCTTATCCGCCATTGGCGCAACTGTTAAATAATTTTACGCCATCGATCCACCAAACAATTGGGTATATAACTTGCGAATACATACGCTGTGAGCGTAGCCAAACATCATTAATATTTTACAATCGCTTTAATTATATTGATTTGTATGGTTGAGGAGTTGAAGTCTATTAACCGGCAGATTAGGCTTAGTGCTTCCTACTTTTTTTTATTAGAAAACTAGAGAGTAAGTTTAAGTTATTGCGAAGAGTGTATGTACATGTACGTTGTTTGCCTACTCAAATGTACCTGTTAAAGTTATCAACTCTTTAACAGGTCACATCTAAAATTTAACCTGTTTACTTGGTTACGAATCACGTGCATTGTGGAAATCCAGCTGTTCATGCGTAAACCAATGGAATCAGTACAAACTACAAACATATTCGATTTGTTCGAGTGTTTTATGGCGCTCGTTAATTTAATTGCTAATCGTATTAATGCGCGTTTTTTATCGGCAGTTTTGCAGTTCTTATTCACGAAGCCGACCGACGTTCGGTTGTAAGTGCGCTTCGAAAAATTCACGCATGACGCGGCTGCGCATGGTATTGTGCCATTTTAATTACCGTGATAAATACGTAATTATATGCGTATCGCTCTTTCGAATTGTTTAATTTGTTGGGTTAGTGTATCGCTGCTAATATGAGTCACAACGGCGGTGATTTTCGCTCTCCAACCCTAATTAATATCACTCAAAAGCGGGACGGACGCAGAGACCCCACGCAGTGCAGTGAAAATCACGGAAAATATTCCGGGCGATAATCTATCCGCCGCCGCATAAGGCCGACAACCGCAAATATCGTCTCGCACATACATGGCTGATGGCGTGGCGCAATGTTTGCGTACGCAATTAGTAAGATACCCCGAAGGGGCCTTTGGTGGGCGAGTAATACCCGGACGGTGGCGTCGCTTATCACCATGGCGTCGCCGGCGCCGGCGAGTTGGCAGCGTTTGTAACGGCGCGCGATAGGAGAACGGGATGGATGCACACGCGCTGCTGGAGAGATGCTAATATCATCGGTAAAGCCACTTGGACGCGCTCGTGCGGCGAATTTCCTTCGGCGGCGGCGCGGCGGCGTATAACGACTTCCAGCAGACAACGGTAGTAGCGGGCGTCGCGTAATTGCTAAGTAATCCATTTTGGGTGCAACCCACCGGGTGTTGCAGTTGTTGATGGGTGGATGGGTGGATCATTATGATTGATAAAAGTAATTGAATAATTTGGAGAAACAGCCTTGATGCTAATAGATATGTTTTAATATTTATTACATTGCTAACAAGTCCATCGGACTAAGACTATAGGAATATAATCATATTTTTTTTCTCGATGTTGGATGCTTTCGCGCACATGTGTTTCCTTTACTGCTCGCTTAAATAGACACCTAATGCGGTTTACAAAGGATTTATTTAAGGCTTTTGTATACAAGACGCTCGTGCCAGGACATTACTTCTGCGCCGTTTCATGTAGCCTGCTGCTTTTTTTGCGAGGGCAATCATGTTATCTTCTAATTCGTAAGGTATTTTGCCTTATTTTGCTAGGATTGCGAATTCAATTAGATTTATTAGGTATTCGTGGCGTCACGATCAAGATACACGTTAGTATTGACGCGTGAGTATAGTAGTAAAATGCGTATGCATTGCAATCATTTTGAAAGTGTTTTATTATCACGATGGGTATTTTGTTCGCGAATCCCCGGCGTTGGACTAAATTCGTTACATCTCTTGCGTGCACTCGCTTTTCAGCAGTGCTTTACGAGTTTTCGCTCGTAAAATTGGCTTTTTATTTACGTTGTTGCTCTCGTGGCGGGCGGCCGGTAAGTGCGCGCGCGCTGGACCATTCTTACCCATTACACGCTGCCGATGCCGGCCCGGACGTTTAATTGCTGGTGAAAGGTGTCGGGAATCAGGTTTATTTCGAATTCAAATGGGTTTCAAATAAACGCAAAATGAAATTTGAAGAGAATGACTAACAATAAGAATACTCGTAAGAATCAATATGTTTTGGTGCGTTTGCGGTGCGGTGTTGAATGTCTACGGTGGTCGACTTTTACACCATTTACTGCGAACTGTAAACGCTCATGCTAATTATTATACCATGACTGATCGACACTGCTTCAGTGCTGCGGTGAGCATACGTGCATTGTTGTTGACGGTAAAAGTAATGGTTTGAGAAGTAAGCGCAAACAAAGGAGAAAAACAATCGTTGCTGTTGGCGCAAAGTTGTAATTGTCATCGTTTGGTTACTGTGTTCTCAAAATATTTAAAGTCGGTTAATTTTATTGGTAAGGTTTTTATCTAGATGCATTTTCTGTGGCCCATACGCCCGTATGGTGATGTCATCTTTATTGCGCGTATGTTTAACACTTTTCATTTTCCATTTTACGTGTCCGTGCATAAATACTGCAATATGCATACATTAACTCGTCTTTATTACTTTCAACCTGCCGCTAGGAAGAAATTCAAATAGTTTTAAAAGAGAGTAAGCAATGTTTTAGGTCTTGACATTGATCCGATCACTTTTGTGATGACAACTAGGTAGGTCGATTTTATTTGATCATAAATTATTTCATACACTAATTTATTAAGCAATGCGTTTTCATCTCGAATCACATTTCCAAACGCGATCGTAGTTTTCATATTCATTTGATCGGCAGATTGACGTCCGTAGTTTCTAGTACGCAACACGCAACGATTGCATCAGCAAACATGTGACAATCTTCGATAAGTGGTAAACAAGCAGAATGGCCACAGTAGTGCTCATTTAAAAATTATTATTATTGATTGAGAGCATCTGTGTAAGAAATAAAAAGGCAAATGTTGAAATTGTTAATGAAATAACACATTACCAACATAATATATTAATTGCCCCTATACAACAAACAGCTATCATTTATCTTTTTCATCGTTGATGGAAGATTGTAAGCGCGCGCGCGATTAAAAATTAATGATTCGCAATGATTCAATACCTGCACTAAAATGCTCACGCGTGAACGAGCGCTGGATTGAATTCCTCGATATTTATTACTATAAATAAAATGATTAATGCTGGTTTCAGAAATA
>JARJDR010014240.1:0-11136 GCA_030264135.1 Myllaena sp. GC000078 | reverse complement strand
TCACCAGCGCGAGCGCTTACCAATTGCGCACGTTGCACGAAACGCATAATTTCTGCTCGGTTACAAATTCAAGCAGCGCGGGAGTGTTTTCCGTGTTTTCGTTTCTCGTCTGCCCACTCGATTCAATGCGAACCGCATCGCGTCTGTCGCTACTTTCCTCCCCATCTCGCCCCCGCAATGCTTTCAATCCTGACCAAAGCAAACACCGACCATACTGCACCATACACCAGTGTGCATGCGGTACAAGTAAAGTCGGCTCAGTACGAGTATCTTTGCACAATTTGCATTCACCCGCAAAAACATACATGCCCACAAACACACCGGAATAATATATTATCTTCCTTTTGTTTCTTGCCTTGATGCGGTTGTAAATCTTTGCCGGAATAAATCTTATACATTTTTAGAAAATGAGTATTAAAGTTATATAGAAATTGTTGGTGACCCAGATGCACTTGCTAATCATATTGAATGCACAACAACACAATGTATCGGGGGTGCAGCAACTTTTTCCTCCCCTTCATCTTCATCATAGTCAAGACGTCAGTCATCATGGATGACATGCACCATGCACATTGTGTACAATTAGTGTGCTTGACGCGCAACCTTGCGTAATTTATGAATGCCCCCGCGCAGAGGCGCAAAAAGTAATCCTTCATCTTCGAAAATATCCAATGGAAATGGTCGCGCACACGCCGGTGGGAGAATCGATGACCTGTCATCCGATTTCCAATTTTTTCTTCCTTCCCCCAGCATCTTTGAAGGATGAAAAATAGCGTGCGAGTGAAAAATGCGTTGATTTTGAATGCTTCACCATGTTGCTGAATGGAATTAATTAAAATGCATGAGCATTCGAGTCGTGCGCGCTGCCAGCGGAGAAGGTAATTGTGGTCGGAATGACGATTCTGCCCTGATTAACTCCATCGCCAATTAACACATATTAGGATGCCGGTGTGCCTTGTCGTCTCCTCCTAAATCGCAAATCCGGAATCATGTTTCGTCGAGCGCGCCCGCGCGCGCGTTGTCGTGTACGAACATTTCGTTGGCGGTTTAATTAAGGTCGTCGCCGTAAATAATTGCCTATGGAACACAAAAATGCGATTTTCGACGCCGTGGATCTATACAAAACCCACCGACTAGTGGGATAGTATGATGGTATCGCGAACCGGAAAAAAAACCTCTCGTAAATCATTGGCGCCGGCGAATGTCCAGCGCATCGCATCGAATATGGATGGCCCGATATCGCGCGCGCCCCGGAGATATCATTGCGGCCGGAAAATCTATACACAACCACGGGATTGGTTTGTTTTGGGGCTGCTCGTCGAGGCTTTTCATTCGCGTTTTCGGTAAGTAGAAAAGCCACATAAACTCCGCCAACACCATTGCCGTAGTATCGTCCGCACACCGGATACACCACATATACATGCGGATGCGTATTGCGTGGGCGGTGGCAGCAAGCAGGCGGCGGGGAACGAGGGAGAGATAAGGGCTGTCGTTGAAAGTGCGCTGCATATTTCAGGCGCGCGCGCGAGCGATCATTCAGCGGTGGGGAATCCTTTCAACACCCCCAACCCAACCACGACCACTAGCTGTAGCAAATGTAGGCCAAGTAACCAGTGCGGTTTTGCTTTAACTCTTCCGTTCGGGCGTGAAGAAAAGCGCCACCGCATAAAAAGTAACGATCTTATGTATATGCGGTTGGTTAAAGCAATGGTTAAAGGTAGCAAGGAGGATGTAACAAAAATTATTAGCTCTTTTCGTTTACGTCACAGTATTTATCTCTTCTTTGCCACTATTTTTTTTATCTTTGCTGACTTTAAAATGATCAATTTATTGGTACTCGATTTCAATTTACCTCTGCCGTGGAATTGGCCGTCAGTTTTCATCATCTCCATCATCATGCGCATCCTTTGCCTTTAAGTGCATTTTATAATTAAAGAGTAATTAAAACCCTCTCAACTTTGGCCACTTTGCGCCACCAACGCCGAGATGCTTTCTTACAAATAAAACAAAAGGAGCACTACAATACGGGCCGCGGATTGATCCCGAACGAACCGAATTAATCCCTTTGCCTCGCCTTCCTCCTTCTCTCCTCAGCCCACTACTCTTAACTTCAGAATCGATTGCTCTTCGTATACTTTTTCTTCTTCTTGGTTTTTTTTCTTCTCGCTCTGATATTCTTAGTTAGCTGCTTGTTTCGCCTCCATCAAAATAACTAGTTTGCGCGCGCCTGGAAAAAATGTTTGCTTTGTTTTAATTGCGCATCTTGCAAAAGTTTTACGCGCCCGCTGGTAATTACGGAATTTTATTCGCCGAACGAACGGCGGGATTAAAACACCGGAATTTTTGCGCGCAGTTTGAATGCGCGTGGGCGATTGATAAAGGACACAAAACCTTTGTTGAACCGTCCAGTTTCATACGTATTGTTTGTTGGCCA
The DNA here is from genome assembly GCA_030264135.1 of Myllaena sp. GC000078. Lineage (NCBI taxonomy): Eukaryota > Metazoa > Arthropoda > Insecta > Coleoptera > Staphylinidae > Myllaena > Myllaena sp. GC000078. Next base: position 8,702 of record JARJDR010014240.1, on the reverse strand, counting down.
ACAAAAATTTTAATTCCATAAATTTACATACGCCAAACTTTGACCGTATTTAAATACGGTTAATTTACGGGAAATTTAATAATAATAAATTGCAAAAATTGATTTTCAAGCGGGGCGCGGCTTTTAATTTCGAATCGACTGCAAGCGGAGAGGAAAAAACTTCGTCTGGCATTCATTACGCTTCACGACCGGAATGGTGGTTGATAAGTCGAAATTGATGGAGCGCTCTTTTCGTTTTATCGGCAGCGGGGTCGCCGAAATCGCTGATGGATGCCGACGTCTGCCATACGTGCCTCGTTTTTCCACCCTCCACCACGCAACGAGTACATTTTCACGTTGATAATAATTTCGCGACAGAAATGCTAATAATGATGTCCTGAGAGTGCATTTTCGTATATAGAGTAACTCCAGCATAGAAAGCACCAGCACTCTCGAGTAGGTAATTTCAATTTTTTATGGACCAATGGATGGGCCGTACGATGCACTCGCTGAATGCAATCCTGTCTCTGATGCTGTTTTATGATTCATAAAGTATGTTCGTCAACAGAGAAATATGCAAACGCGAATGTCAGCTCAGAGGGAGCGTAAACATTTTTAGAGCAGTATAAAACATGTGAGCTTTACATAAATTAGTGGAAATTCAATTAGAAACCACATTACCACAATCACATCGCTTTAATTTAACGGATCGAAAAACTCTTCGTGTACACCTGCCTTATATTGCTTGTGTATTTACAAGACGCTCGATTTAATTTTATTTCGAGGTCGTCCAGCGCCGGATAATACTTCCGGCAGGCTTAATTAATTTCTCCCGACAATTAAAATCGAGTTTAACTCGCCGTTCGTTCGTTCGTTCGTTCGCCCTTAATTCTCTTAATTTTCTTCCTTTCCCCACGCTCTGAAAGACTTATCGCATTCGTATTCCGCAAGTCCTTCATTGCTGTTTGGTATGCTTTCGAGGTGCTCACGCCCAATCCGCAAAGGAGCAAAAAGCGGAATGTAAAGAATGCCTTGCTTTCATTCTTTGTCGCGGTTTCCTGCTGGAATAATTTGAAATTTTACAGCATTTGCAATGTTTTGACGTCAGCACAGCGCAAATAGTTTACATAGAGTAATGACAACGTTGGCGCTGGGGCGTTTATTAAAATATGCAAATAGGAATATGGGTGGGTGGAGAAGAGGTGGAGGGTATTGATTAAATTTTATGTTTTCGGGTTGTAAAACTAATAATTTTATGCACTCACCCTCTCTAGGTAAATACATTTTGTTAATCAAGGATAGTGTGTTCATACTGCATAATTACGCGCAAATATTTAGCTGCAAATTAAATTCGCAGCGATTACATCGCTCACCGCGAGTATTAATCATACTAAAACCAAAGGGCAGATTTCCAATATAATCCGCAACTATTTCAGCGCATTACGAGTAATAATATGTTAAATTGCATGAGTTTTCATTTAAAAATACACCTTTACCTTTATTCTTAGGTAACAAATCTAATTTTGGTTTTCGTACAGATGGGCTTGCTCATCACGCATTCGCAATGCGTTCATCCCACGCGTTTCGTCGAATGTCGCGGCAAGTTTTGCGCATTGAACACCAAAGCAAAGTTGCTATTGAAATGCTTCACCTTTAAGAAGAGAGCGAGAGACACATTCTCGCATGGACTTACAAATGGCCAACTTTTTGGAAAGGTAGGTAATATGTAAATTTGCAAAACTTGCGGGTGGGAGGCGCGCACCTCTTCACAGGGCGGCGTGCGTGTATGAAAGGACGTATCCGCTTGCATTTACAAGGAAGATGATGACGACGACGATGATGATGATGATGATGATGGCAGTGAATAGAAAACTTTAAACGCATGCGCGTCGGCTGGAGAGGATGGAAGGATAACGAAAGGACGCGATGTGATATGAATGCAGGAAGACACCGCGCCACCCATTCCCTTCCTCTTCCTCTTCCCCGGCGTGTATAAATCACGTTCGCAATGTCAACGACAACGGCTTACGCCAATAGGCGAATGGGGAAACTCGATTACTTACTTATTTTATTGAAACGATTAAACGCACGCAGCACGTACGAAAACAAGTGTTTTGCGGTCGCTGCACGGTTTTTGGTTTTAATTCGCAGAATCAAAATTTGTGCATCAAATAACGGCGCGAATGTAAACATTGCGTTATAAAATTTATACGATAAATCACCAGGGAAGCAACAATCTATGAATATATTGTCTGTAGCTTGGCGTTTACCGACACGAGGCAAGGGAAAGATGACGCCCGAGACGTCTTCTCTCGAAGGACTGCGCTATGGCCGGAAAATATAAACGTTGCGCGTCGACGTCAACATCCTTATCTGCCCGTTATAAACCACACATGCTCTCCGGCGCCGAGAAGAAGACGAAGAAGATGAAGAAGAAGGAGGAGGATAACTCGTAAGACGCTTTGGCGTTCATATGTATCCGCTCGTAGATAAATAATGGAAATAGTGGTCCGTCCGGTCGGTCGCCCCATGATGGATAAACGTTTGAGTACACATACAAACATCTCGGCTGCAGTATAAAATTGCAGATGGTTTTCATCATAAGATAACATAACATAAACGCCAAAAAATGAAGGAATTTCTTGGTATTTTCAATTTTGTAATGTATTATCCGTTTTTTACCAAGTTGAGGTATTTACTGGTTGGTCGTCAAAGAGCCCTTCATTTCTCCCCTTTCTGGAAGATGTCTGTCGGTCTGTCGGCGCGAGGGTGAGTTCTAATTGACAAGATACACTGATGATGAGGGGGATTATTGAAACCCTTGCAAACACCCTAGCAATGCGTTTCTAATAATATTAAGCATTTTCTTTGATCTCCACCGGACAGTTTAATTAGCGATGGTATTTTAATTAAATTTCCATTGATTTCCACTGTTCAAATTACTTTCTTGCTGCACTGTTGCTAACTAGTATGATTAAAACATTTGGTGGAAGCTTGGTTTGTCAAGGTCCTTGCTACCACTAATTCCCAAGCGCGGCGTGCTTGTATCTCCTTCATAAATTACGCACAGCGCAAGGAGGGAGTTGGTAATGCACTAGTTCACATTCGCCGACGATTTATTAAATTATTTCCTGCGTGATTGTCGCCACAGCCACAGCCGCAGCAGCCGAATTTTATTTGCGGTACGCCGCACACGCGTCGTCGTCGTTCCCGTCGTCGGCGGTGGCGGTGGCGCTGAAGAAGAAGTAGCACCACCACGAGTGGTTTGTTTCAACTTGGCCTTAATAGAATTACGCGCTTGCACGTTAATAAGATAATAAGTTTAGAGGAAAATTATTGAAACCGGCAGTTAGTTGGTGGCGAGGCGCAGGGTGCTGATGGGGTGTGGTCGGTTTGGCTGATGTTTTCGGCGAATGCAACTCGCACACCGAACGACGAGTCGTCGAAACAAACTTTGCGCCAGGCGAATTAGCAAAGTTCGGGTCAACATTTCAGATGAACTTCCTTCCCCCCTGCTATACTCCCTACCCGTCTGTTGGAGCGCTCAAGCAATCCTGTGCTTACAGGAAATAATTTCCGCTCGGTTTTTAATCAATTAATTCGCTGGCAATTTTTTCATACGATTATTTTTGGTGCAGAAAAAAAGCAAACCTCACGAGACTAATTGCAAAATAAATATTTACATATTCGCCATGCAGAGCGGCAGGCAGGCAGCGTCGAGTGGATAATTTTAAGGGTCGCAGCGTAACGCGAAACGCAACACGTATAAATTACGTGAGCGGCAAAACGGGCAGCAAAAGCACACCTTGCGAATAACATCGCTCGACAGTAGCTGGTTGCCGTTGCTGTTGCAAACGTAAACGGATAAAGTCTTGCGTAAAAAATAAATTGAAAAATATCCGATATGAAAATCTGTTTTCGAATGTGATTTGCGCGCAGTGCAACAACAAATCTGCACATGTATGAAGCATATCGAATGAAATTGAATCGGGGAAATACATGAATACATGATTCCTAGTACTGTGACTACCTCTTTTGCAACGCGGAAAAAAACAAGTTACAACATGTTATTTCGGGATTTAATTTATGCGCGCCGTCTTGACATAATCGCTAAACACTTCCTCCACGGACTTAATCAAACTCTCCCCCGTTTGCCGGGCGTTCTACGTCCGCAGCACACCATTAATCTTCCATCCGTTGAATTAAGCAACTACTTTCCTTTGGTTAGTGCTGCTGACGCCGCCGTTGCCGTTGCCGCCGTTGCCGCACTGGCAATTTCCTTAAGAATTTTGCAGCCTTTTACTTAAATTTCACATATTAAGCAACAAACCGTCAGCGGGCGCTGTCGACTCGAGAATTAAGACGCTCTACTTTGTAATTACCTCGCCTGCCTGCCGCACTGCTAGTCTACTAGTCGATCGCGGGACGCCTTGCGAACGAAAACGTTTGCACTAATTAAGGATTACTCACTCCACCCCCCATTTTGCTTTTGGTAGCGCGCATACTAACTAATCCGACACCTGACTGATTTCAATTTCGTAAAAATAACGAATTTCTAAGAATTTAAATAACCGCACCAACTGTTGGAAAATGCAATCATCATCATCATCATCCTCCTTCCCTACAACGTCGTCCTCGAAAAGGATGGTTGGCAGGAAAGAGCTGTAACTTCTCCCCCGGAAGAATATAATTAAATGCAAATTGCCGTTTTATGTCCGGCGCGCGGTTTGGTGCGATGCGGTGAATATGTGAGCTCCACACGTTTAATTAACATTAATTAAATATCCGTATTAATCAAGTGGCCGAATGCGAAACAGAACGCGTAATTACGCAAATGCGATGCCGGATAAAAATCAACAACGTCATTTACGCGTCGGTTAATAATTATCGAAAATTATTACGCGATGCAAATTCTATACAGCGGCGAAAATTGCGGAGCATAAAATTTTACGAGCTACTTGTAAGTATTGTTTGTATGCATCATAAAATTTTCCTTCCTGACCACTACTTCTAACGTTAATATTCATAATCCAATGAAGGTTTTATCGCATTCGCGCATTCAATAATCATAAAAACATTGCAATTAAAACATCGCCGGCGTGTTATTTTCGAGCGGTTTAACGCGATGGACAATTTCACGTTTGCATTTGCACAATGGACATGGGGCGCATTTTCCAATTCATAAAGCCATCAACGCAATGAACATACATGTCACAATATTAGTTGCTGTGCAATAAATTTACGCCCACGCAGTCAGCGGTGGTGCTGAAAGATGACGTGTTAAATCGATGGAATGCCCACAATTGGCAATAAAATCTTGACACGTTCGCTTGCTCCAGAGATAAACCAGCGGATGGCCTATAAATCTTTGCCTGTATTGTTTCATAGAGCTGCGAAACGGAAACGATGCGGACGCCTCGACGGGCTGTAGCCCGCCCGAATGATTGCTTTATCTATAATATAATAAAATAAGATTTCTCTTGCACAATTTTGCAATGATTGCAAATTCGCCCATGATAAACAAGCGACTGGACCAAAGTTTAGGTTTTAGTCCTTCACGCTCTTGCATCCGTTCACGGATGGATGGATAGACTCGGGGAGCGGTCCCTGAAGCACTCCGTCCGAGGGATGGCGCAGGATAATTCAATAAAACGAACGCCGGATGGGCTGTGCCCGCCGCCGGGCACTAACCGACCGGATGTTTACTTAGCTATGTTCGCCCCCGGAGTTCTATTTTTGTTTTTGCTCCTGAAGGTGGTATTATTGTTGATTTTTGTATCACACACACCACATATGCAAATTAATTTGAAATTCAATGGTTTGACAAATTAATTAAACGTAAATCCCGCATGCTGTGCATGACACTACTATTTTCCCTAAATCCAAACATCATACTCATAAGCGATCTGCATTGTTTTGGATTAATTGTACGGCGAACGGGGTAAACAATCGCAATCAATTTGACGCGTTTCACTTTCACTCAATCCACCCACCTCCCCGGAAAACAATTACGCACGCGTTCAAGTCGTCATCATGATCATCATAAGCAAGGTCACATATCATCGTCAGAAACCATTTCGCCATCTTAAACCGCACGATATCTCGTCGGGGCGGGAGATAGGGAAAGGGGTTGCGGCAAAAGGGTTCAATTTGGTACGGTTTGCTGCGGCATACCGGTTTCGCCACGCTTGATTAGCCTAAGGGGTTGTTTTCGGTCGAAGTTGGCACATCGCCGCCCGCCGGATATGGCTCGACCTTTCCGGATGCTGCTTCTTGTCGTCGGCGTCGGAAACACGCGCCCGATATTGAACAGGAATAGGTAGCCTAACCGAAGGGCGGCCGCGACGATGGTCGTGTATCGAGTGCGCGAGCGCGAGAGTTTGATTGCGTCGAATTTAATTAGCCCAAAATCCCGACCATTAATCTCTCCGCATTCATTAAATCGTCGGCAAACTGATATCCTTGCGCTGGCCCCGCCCCGGGATTGATGCCGTGTCCGGTTTTTAATCGACCGGTTAAATAATTAATAGTTGCGGTATGAACACGACCTGGATATCGCGAAAAGTTTGCCATCGAAATGACGTAATTCGTAATTAAACTTCGGGGGGGCGACGAGTGCGCTTGCGCTTGCGTGCGGTTGTTTTTGCCATTACGCGACGAAAGAGAGCCTGTTGCACGCTGAATAGTTTCGACGTGGGTGGTGGTGAGTTTATAATTTCATTTCAGGACGACCTATGACACACGTTGACGAAGGAGCTGTTGCATGCGCGCGCGCGGAGCAAAGAACATTACTGTCAGCGACATGCACACGCGCCCGGAAATGAATAATGCGCGCAGACACCTTGAGGCGAAACTTAACAATTAGTTTAGTCCTTGCTCACCCCTTCGCTAGATAATAAATGAACGGGCCGTGAACAGTCATGAATTAATTCATAATGTGCATTTTTGCTTGTTGCGCGGATTATTAATGCAAACTTTCGATCAATTAGAAGTGTATTAGCCTACAGGATTAGTAGCTTCAATCCGGAAATGGGGGGACATCTAATCTAATGTATTCTCCTTTCCACTTCCGGGCGGTGCGGCCCAACTAAACCGCATCCATGCCTAATGTCCCCGACGTTATCCTTAATGCCTCCAACATACAAATATGATTCAAATATGAAAATAACTAAGTTTGTTTCGTCGGCGTCGCTCTTCACTATCATAATGAGTTGTGTGGATGTTTACGCAGACTTTGCAAAGTTGTAGCGTAGTTTATAAACTTTGGCAACCAACTTAAATATCTGTGCCACAATACAAAATACATAAATACCGTTTTTAGTAGTTTTTTTTTTCATTCTTCTTCTTCGCTTTGGCTTTTTGTGCTTTGGCACGCAATAAAAAGTCAATTTTGTCTTTGCAAGAAGGCAAGAAGGTGCTAGTCGGCCTAAATCGATTTTGATTGCAACCCGAGAGGCTGCGCTACTGCGTATTGCGTGCGCTCGCCAAGTCGTTAGCAACCTCAAGCCCTCAAGTTTGCGAATCATTCGCACGCCCGTTGCTTTTGTCTGGAAAAGAAGTGGAGCAGAAAAAACGGGCGCGCGCACGCACGCAACGCTTCGATAGTAGTGCGTTTGTTCAGTCCTTCCGTTGAGTAGTTAACGGAGTTTTTAATTGCCCACCGCTCTTGGCTGTCTTCCAAAACGCGCCTTTGCTTTTTTAAACTGCTATTCTAATGATTTACTATAATGTTTTGTTGGATTTAATATCCTTTGTTGCTTTTGTATCGTATCCTTAGTTTTCCATCCGAATTTATTGGTGAATGGAAATGGTTTCATGCACGTCAATCAATCGGCAATTATTTGCATCACAATCCAATCATTATTATCATGACAAGTGGCTCAAAAGCAACTAGTGCTACTGCGAATCTCATCATCATCACCTCTTCCCGCCGCCAGTCGAAAATCAGTGTATTGTTGCGTAGGGGCGCGTCTGTTTGCTTGGGCTGTTTGCGGACGAGTGTTCGAACAAGCGTCGATATCACACACATCTCGACACATCGACATCCGAGCATCAGGCGGCTGATGGGATTTTGCATTGTTTCGCCAACATCATCTTGAATTGAGACGAAAAGAATCAATACCCATGCGCTGTTTGTCTGTTTATACAACATCATTACCCGCGCCGGAGCAATTCAAGTGCCGAAATCAAATTGACGGATCTCATCAAATTTTTCCCTTGCGCCCAGCCACGCTTCAAAGGCTATTTGTCCAGTCGAATTTCTTCTCTTTCAGAGATATAAATTTAACATGAATAAATTACCCTACAAACCACTCACCAATGATGCAGCAGGTGCGCTTCGTGCTCTTGTTTAAGCGATCCCTTTTTCTTTCCTTGTGTCCTTGCGACATCCTTTTGGGTTGCCGAGGGGCTGAGTAATAGTGTGGCGTGGGTCGTCGCCTCGTTTATGACGTGCTAACATATTCCCCACGTCCTTTTTCCAGCTGCCCAGCCAACAATCGACCTCGGTACCCAAATTATTGAAAGAAAAAACACGAAGAGTATTGTACTAAACGAAGAGTTTGTTGTCGCTTTGTCTTTGCTCTCGCGTCACATGAATTATGTTCTGTTGCGAACAAGAAGGCGGATTATACAAGTGGATGTAGTAGCATAGCTTTCAAGGACTGCGCCAGTCAACTTTTCCATTATATTACTTCAAATCCACGCCCGCGCCGCGCCGCCAC
>JARJDR010014216.1:0-22351 GCA_030264135.1 Myllaena sp. GC000078 | reverse complement strand
CCTGAAATTTCTCAATTACATATCGTACGTCCTAAATTCAATTGTCCTTTTCTCAAAATAAACTGAAAATTCTCATTTACATGTGTTACATTCTGAATTACACATGGAAAAGGTGTAGTGGTTGTATATGGACAAACAATTGCAATAATTTGTTTTATTCTGGAAAATTTTAAATCATCTGTGGTTTTTCATAATTATATAAGCACATGAATGCGTGCATTATTCAGAATGTGTTTGCATTCGCCTGTCTGCAATACTTAATTAGTATAACTACTCGTATTGGTAATTTCAAAACCATTAATTTATTGCTGCAAGTTGTTTCCTCATACAAATTATTTTTATGCGACCACAAACACTAAATAATGCACAAAATATTTACAAATACTTAAATGAAATATTTTTGTTATAAAATTACCTTCGATTGAATATTTTATGAGAATATATACATATTCCGTACTTTTATCACACTTAACTCTGTGGCTTTATTAAGTAAGTTACCATGTTGAACGCAACGTTCAACCATCAGTCAACAATTTTATATTCACCGGCAAGTGTATTAATATCAAACATCATCAGTACTTATCTACTACCTACGCATTCAATAGTAATTGTCAGTGAAGAGACCGAAGATAGTCAATATTTTCAAAATGCATTTGAACAACCAGTATTCATTGTCAACTCTTTATCCTCTAAGAAACAAAATCCATACGACATTGTCATCATAATTGAACCATTTGAGGTGCAGTTATTTCTGAAACCAATCATAAAGGAAACTACTCACATATTTTTGCTTACCCAGAAAAAATATTTACCTCTTGTTACCAGCAAATGTCAGGAACGCACCGAACATATACTGCAGATTCAACTTGATAAAGATAAGTTTCAGCTGTCTGTACCTGAATTAAATACAAAGGAAACCGCATGGAACACCACTTTTGATATTATCGACACGTGGTTCCTTGCGAACAAGTCCTTTCAGAAAAACGCTAAATTGTTCCCAACCAATTACCTTTGCAAATCACAAATGAAAGTATGCATGGGAATTCATTATAACTATATCGGCAATGAGTTGTTGAAGAAGAAGAAAGGTATTATTCACAAAATAATTAACGAATTTGGACGGGTACGCCAATATCGAATTCTACCCCAAGTGTATGATGAATTCGTTTGCCATATTTATGCATGTATGAATTTAATATCAGATATTACTTTAAAATTAAATTATATATAATTTTAATATTTTCAGATGGAATGGATACTTCAGGTCTGCAATTAGCGATACCATTTAGTTATGCAGATCTCATATTATTAGTTCCTAAACCTGAGTAAATAATATCAAAACATTTATTGGTTAACGAATGATTATGTTATTTTGTAGAATCAAATCCTCGATATTCAATTTTATCAATTCCTTCGATTACTGGATATGGTTACCAATTGTTGTACTTTTCTTAATTGCTCGCATTTTTCTTTACTACATTGATTCTGATGCGGTTAGCACATTAATTCTATTTGGTTTATTTGTTATGCAATCAACATATCGCACGTATGAAAGAAAAGTTAACATCATTTTGATAATTTTATTCATCTACAATTTATATTTTTCAACGATATATTCGGCTGGAATTATCAAAGCATTACTAAAACCGCGGTAAGCTGAATCAATTCACATATTCACAATTTTTTAAACATTTTTTTATAATTATAGCATCATTAATGATTATTCGACCATCGCGGAAATTGAAGACAAACATTTTGAAGTTACCTTTATAAATGGTCTCTTAGGTGCCGGGTTACATGAAATTGGGGCATTACCATTTACGAATCTGTACGAAATCACAGAAAATCGCTCGCATGATGCGGTTCTAACAACTCGTTATTCTACTGGTGAATATGAAATTAATAAATTAGTATTTGAGATTTGAACACTTTCACTCTTTCAGGACAAATTCGCTTTCCTTCACAATTTAATTCTTCGAAATACAAGATCCTCCCTGAAAGAGTAATTATTTTACCAATATACATAATACCCCACGAGCATTCAAAATATTCAGAAGAATTGAAAGAATTTGTGGGTCTGCTGTGGGGCACAGGCCTGCTTTTTAAATGGGAACTAGAGGATATGATGACGGCGCCTTCGGTGGTCGAGGAAACCGTATTTTCCGTAAAAATTGCAAATGTTATAAAATTGGATATTGATCACGTTCTTGGAGCATTATTGGTGTTGTGCTACGGTGAAACAATTGCATTTGTTTGTTTTATTCTGGAGAAACTCATATCATGTGTAACTACATGTTTACTTATAAGTATTTGAATTTTTTTCCGCCGTAATGTCCATCCGTTTAACTACAATCAGAATTGTAAGATTGTAAGATATCACGAATACCTCTTTTTTTTAAATTACTTATTATGGAAGCTTCATGGAAACGTTATACTAGCAAGTAGCTAATTGAAGGGAATCATGGGATTTAAATAGAATAATATTAGTTGGATTTATGGTAATGTATAAATAACTATAGATACCCAATTTTTCATAATAATTTTATTCAATGTAATTGCAATAATCAAACTCGTAATAACATTTATCTACTCGTGTTCGCAGCCCTGCCTACTTCATATAAACATACAAATAGGTTTCATATTCGTTGTCGTCAAATAAGACGACTTATTGTTAGTCTTAGCCATTCTGTTTAGTATGATTTGGCAAAACCGTTGGTATCTACTTGAAATGCGAATTTAAATTCTAAGTACTATCCATCAATTACATTCCTCAACGTCGGTTGTGTGATTTTCTTTGCAACTTAACGCTTCATAACGTAGGTTGGCAGAAAAATAGATACACAATCAATTTATATCTGTCCCTAATTCGTATCTGTAATATAAGTTTGTCGAATGTTGTCAATGTTATACTCTAAATAGTGGTGTAATTCATATGTTTTATAGATATATAAATACTTTTGTAAGAAAAACGAAGAGCAACAAAATGTACATACACGCAACGAATCAATTGTATACAAATTATTATACGATTCGCAATTAAACATAATCAGAATAAAAGACTACTTTATACAAAATACTTATTTGGTTGCTCCTTATGATCGATACCAAACAAAGTAAAACATAATAATAATTACAAAACTTTACAAAAATGATAAATTATACAAACATAATTCTAATTTGCCATATGAACTTTTAGATTTGAATGTTTGTGTCGTACATAAATATTGATTCATATTGGTCCGATGTTCAAAAAGGTTTGTCGTCGTTTTGTGGAAAATAAATCGCAATCTTTCAGTGTTATAATGAAACATTATTACAAAATTTCTCAATCACTCTTTTGTATGCATTACGTCTAAATTGTATATTGATAAAAAGTTATACGATAAATCAGTTCGACAATTTTTTAATAAAGTAAACCTAAATCCAATTTAATATGGCTTGATACATCGTTTCTATCCATTATCATCAATATCGTTCATCTTTTACATGATTATCAATTATTAACTACTCGATAAATGCATCTAAAAGCTTGTTCATTTATGAAATGTTATTAACAATGAGCAGTGCATTCGCATTTTCTTCTCAGACACACTCTTACTGCAATACAATCAGAGTTAATAACGAATACAACTAGAATGAATATTGTGAGCGCGCTTCCGCTTACTGTCGTCGTGCACCATTCGAAATCACACGTTCGCGACTATCATCGCGATTCACGGAATTCCGCCGCGGTGGCGAATTGCCCGCTCCGATCTTGTTCTTTCGTGAGCGCTTAAACTTTGCAATATCCTCGCCGAATACGTCGCCGGTGCGCAGGGCAGATATCAAATCGTCAAACTCACCCTTCGCCTGATCGTTGCTCTCGCCGTTCTTCAGACCGATGGTCTTACTAATCGTTGACAGAATGCCCTCACGACTATGCTTGCGCTCCAACGTCAGCTTCTTCAGGTCGGCCTCCTGCTTGGCGCGTTTCTCCTCCTCCTCCTGCCGCTTGCGCATGTTTTCATTATCCTGGCGCGCCTCCTGGAACGTCGATAGGAACGTGTCGAATATACCGAAGAACTCGTCCGGTTGAATGGAGCTTGGGTCTTCGCCGAACAAACGCACGGCACGTTCAAAACGGGTCTGCAACGCAGCAGAAGATCTTGAATCGGAAAATGTACTTTGATTGATTTAATATTACCTTCATATCTTGATACTGATCTTCGATCTCGGCGAGGCGACACGTGGCAGTAGCTTGGAACTCGCGCATCACCGGCACAAACTTATCGTTGGCAATCGGGCTCTGCGCACGGTGGAATTCGATTTCTTTGGCGACATCCTTCAGCCCAGCACGCAATTGCGCCATGTCCTTGTTCAGTTCGCCGAGCGAGACTTTAGCAGCGTCGCGCACGTGCGGAAGGTCTTCGTCCATTCGCAATATATCCTTGAACTGCATAAAGAAATAAGTCAGCATCTCACAGGAGACATCGTTGAATATTACCTTCTTCTCCAGAATTTGTACTAGATAATGTAATAGGGTAGTTCCTTTGGCAGCAGATGACTTGGTGTCGGCGAGTCGGTTAAGCGACGCCAGCCGGAAACCGGATGCGTTGCCGCGTGCACCGCGATTCATGTAATTGCCCAGCGCCAAAACGATCTCAAGCAGGCGACGAAGACGACGTGATCGCGACACTTCACGCGACGCCTCCATGACGCTTGCGATGCGCGGCACAATCTCATTGATGGTGATCAGGAAGCGTTTCTTGTAGTGCAAGCTTCTGAGGCGCTGTTCATAATGAGGAACCCTAAAAACACCAATGTCAATCAAGTGTTTCAAATATGCTTACAGAAAGTGTTCTTACTTTGAAATTTCATATAGAAAACGATCAGCGCGCGCCAACGAGTCAATCTCATCGCTGTGCTCCTCCAAGAGAGCGCACTCCTCCGTACTGGGCGTGAACTTCAGCAACTGCTCGACCATATCCATAGGTAACTGCTCCTTACTGTCCATACTTAAGATAGCTTTGGTGATGTCCTCATCGGACATTTTCAACTTGGAGAGGAGGATCGTGCAGTTTTGCGCGCGTCGCCCATCAATGACGGATAACACCTTGGTCTTCTTAGTAGAGCCCAAATTGCGCAGATCTTCGATCGAACCTTCATTCTGCATAGACAAACAACTCAATAAAAACCCCGGCTAATAAGTAAGACGGGTACTTACAACAACTCCGTTCTTTTGATACGCGCAGAAAAGTTTATCAATGTTATCCAGCTCCATAGCCGTATACAGTTTCGTGTCGTCCAGTTCACTCCAGATGGTTCCATTCAGCTTGGTATCGGGCAGTTTGGACCAGTTGAACGACTTCAGCGGATTGCCCGGCTGTGGCACATTTTTCTTGGGCAACTCCATGCGCATTGGTGCCGGCGGCGCCATGGGAGCGCACGGCGGCGGCGGTGGGCCAGGTGCCGGTGGTGGCGGAGGTGCCAACGGCGGTGGTGGTGGCGGTGCCGCTTTGAAATCGCCCTGCACATCCCCATTCGCGTCCAGCGTTGATTTCAACCCGATTACTTTGGCGTCGTCCGGTATGTTCCCAGAGCTGACTAATCGCTCCAGGCGGTGGCGTTCAGCGCGCTCGCAGCTCACCTGCCGCTCCAACTCGGCGGCGCGGTACTCGATTTCGCCCAGCCGCTGACGCGTCTCGATGTGCGTGGACGTCTCCTTCTCGAGCCGCTCCTTAATGCGCTGCTGGCTTGTCTCCAGGTCCTCCTTCTCTTGCGTGCGCTGGTCCAGTTCTTGCTCCTTCTTCGCCAATCGATTCGACATGTCGGTATTTTCTTTCTCAAGCTCGTCCGCCTTTCGACGTGCGGCAACCAGCTCCTCCTCCTTCGCCAGCAAGTGCACGATTTCCTTCACGTTGATGGCGATCGGCGCCGCATCCGGATCCGCAATTTTCCGTTTGCCGTCGGCGGTCTGCTCGTTCTGCTGTAGCACAATCTGCTGAACAATGCGGTCGAAGAGCAGCCAATACTGGCCATCTCCGGCGCTCGACACATGCAGGCAGTGGGTCAGCAAGGACAAGAGATGCGCATAGGCGGGCGTGTGGCTTAGCTTGCGACGGATGAGATCGAACATGGCCGTGGCGCTCTTTGTGTCGATATGCTCCTGTTCAAACTTCTTCGCTAGCTCCTTCTCGTCGTCGTTGCGCACCATCTCGAAGAAATCCAGATGGCGGTCGAGTGTCTCGTTCTCGTGCCGTCGCAGCTTGTCGATGATGGGCTGAATGCCGAGCATAAGGAATTCGTAGCGCAGATGCAGACGAAATTCGAGGTTCTCCTGGCCAAGTCCATAGTTGAGCACCGCATTGATGAAGCTCATGATGGCCGTCTTCAGGTTAACCTCGTCGCGGTACACGCCCGTTGAACGGTCCAGGTCGTTGATGATGGCTTGGAATCGCGTGCGCTCAAAGGCGAACTTCTGATAGTGCAGCATCGCGTCGAGGACCTTCTTATGGCCGCCGGCCACCAGACACACGGCGCCTAGGATCTCAAGCGCAGCGATCTTCGTCTTGATGTTCTCGGTGCTCAGCGATTGAGCGATCGTATTGATGCTCGTCGGATGCGCCAAGACATGTGCTCTACCGGTCTACATAGAATTTGATAATTACAACCAGATTACGGACGGCTATTCGCGGGCTTACGGAATTATTCATGAGGGCCTTCACGCATCCGATGATGCTGGTGTGTATCGAACTCTGCGCGGTGAAGTAGTCCATGCGCTCGAGAAAGTCTAATAAGGCCGGCAGCCCTTCTAATTCTATAAATTTTATCACAAAACTATGCGTCGACGTGCGCAGCGCCGTTTTTAAGCCGTCGATCTGCTTCGTCCGGTTGCGCACTTCCTCGTCGGCGTTCGTTTCCGGAAAGTTCATCTGCAAAGGGATACATAAGCAAAAAACAAATGTGGCAAAGCATGATTGGTGTTACGGTGGCGAGCGTGAGCAATCGTTCGATGTAGTGTTCCGGTCCTTGCGCCAAATCTACGCTATCCTCTCCGCCCTTTCGCGAGCAGTAAATTTGCCATTTCTTCTGCGATGGCAGACTCAGCATGGCCGCTTTGTTGGGGGCGGTCAAATCGAGCTCTTCCTGCAAATAGAAATTGCCGATTAGTCCTCTTACCAAACGCATACCAACTAATTAGAAGTGAAATTGTGGAAAATATTTCTGCATATCAATCGCGGAACCAAGCTGGCAAAACTATGCGAACAATGTGGGTGTCATTAATTGGTGTATGAAGAGAAAAAATGCGGAAATATGCTACGCTCCATTAAACCAATCAGTTAATCATCTTCACACAACAAAATAGTTTTAAACTTTCTTTCTTCACATATTTATATACAAATATAGGATATTATGCACGTGAATCGGATCTCGGCTACCAGTATATTATATTTATTTGCATACACAATTGCAACCTGCGCAGTCTGTAACCAGCAAACTAATAGTAAAGTAATTAGTGCTTATTATTGATTGTTCTCGCTATTCATCATTGAGCGGCGAGCGGTTATGAAATAAGACGCAGCGCAGCGCAAGTGCGACTTACGGATAAGGACATAAATAAATCAATGTTGCACTGATGAAGTGCCCGAGCACGTATACGACGATGTTTAATTGTCATAAAATGCAATTATAATCTCGCCGTAATTGAATTTGTTAACACTATTTAAGTCCATCATTAAGTTCATCATCAAATGAAGCGATCATTGCGCAACCATATCAAGTAATGGCATTAAACGCCGTCGAATCAAATAGTAGGTCAGCATTATCATTCGATAGTCATCTTGTAATTACAACAAATTTGTTTTCGACGCATCCTTGCATCCCATTTTGGAGCCATTGACACAATATGCGCGCGGTGAAAGTGATGACTACGCACATCTCGTATGCAATGCAATCCAATTCGCATTGTTGCCGGCAAGATTACAATTGTAAGCAATTGCACGTCGCCTTGACATAAAGCACATCTTGTCTGGCTCCGGACGTGTGCATTACGTTGCTTTTTTCGTCATCTTGTTTGACGGCTACGAAATTTAACTTTTTAAAATTTGTTTAACGTAAAATTTACATTTTTTAAGATGTATCAACATTTCCGTTAAATTTAGATACATATCTATTATGAAGTTTTGCGGATGCACTCGTTGTGGGTGTACATATATTATAGTTCTTTCTGATTTGTAACATAATTACAAAATGTGAAACAAACACGCTCTGGTAATAATATGCAACTCTGTAGAAAGTTACGGATAGCGGCAGAAATGCAAATGGCAGGTTGCAAATGATTACAAAATATCATTCAGTGTGTCAAAATGTGAGGAGTAGCAGAAGAGAAAATAATGCAATATAAACATACGCGTATAAATTGTCGCAGTGAAGGAGGGCATTACGCACAATGTTATGAAAATAAGGAAATTAAAAATGGCGATGTTTTAATGAGATCATAATTGAGTCATTTCGGCTTAATTACTTGTTTAGTAACACTATAAAAGAACTTCAGCATCTTCCATTTGACATAAATAATACTGATTTATCAAATATGGATTATTACAACAATATATTCTACGATTTTACCTATTATGGCTAACATTTCAAGTTTAAATACAAATAAAATGTTAATAATATATAGTATGAAAAATATCGTAAACTTACAGCTAGATATCAGCTCTAGTTGTGATAGGCATATTCGTTTTATAGAAAGGTGCGCATTTAATTAGTAAGTTTTCCAGAAAAATTTCCGTAATTTCCCAATAAACTTTTATCTGCTTGCCATATGGCGATAGCATGCAGCGTCACATGACTTATATCATATTCCATCGCCATCACCTGGTAACATGTGGGTTTCCGGTGAAATTTCCCAGCCTGATACCTATCGCATCTCACCGCTTGCGCACTATATGCGCATATGGAAATCGCCGCATATACGTGCATATAAAATTGCGAAAGATGCATTATCGCATATTGCGCATGTTGTATACGCGCATGTATCAATTGTAACAAATCGATTCCGATTACGGTGTGAGCAGCGCATGTGAACTCGGATGGAATTCTCATTAAAATTTTGATTATTCGATGCGGCGCGCGTGCGGTTACCTTCTCAAATTGCCAGTCCGCGATGATTTGTTCCCCGTGTGTTCGCTCGTTCACATATCTTTTTACAATCGGAGGGAAGGAACATTTGTTGATTGCGAATCCTACTTAAGTCTATCCTCAATCGTAATGGCAGTCGCACACAGTATTGTAATGATATGCGTGCCATCAACCGAAAGGTATGCAACAATTTGAAACTCACGAAGGTATACTTGAGTAGTTGGTAATTTTATTCGCCCCGATCATCACATCACGATCATGATCATCAAAATATTTTTGCAATACGACCGCAGCAATTTTGAGCCAGCGTAATACCAATTCAACTGCGTACATCTCGTTAGCTTTTTATATTGCTATTATGTATCTATATTGTTTATCAAGTTTTTGTGCATATTTTTTTAATTTTCATCAGCATAGTATTTGCTGTTGATGGCTTGATAGTTGAACCTGGATGCGCTCCGAAATGACTGCATGATGATTGCTTATAGAGGGAATTCATGTATTTACGCGAATATTACGTGATGAATGGACATGAAAATGAAAGCGAAAACGCGCGTGCTCGTGCGCGGCGTGCGCAAGCTTCTTGCACGCTTTTTTGCGGTTACACTTCCAGCGGTCCAGGCGCGATGAAAAGATTTAAAATCGATTTGTTATACCTAGGAAATGCTCTTGGGAGTTTTAAGTGCCGACAGGCTGCATTGAGCAATTTGGTTTGATAATTAATAATAATTTGTGGCAACTTACCACCAACTCGGCGAATTTCGCATCGAGCTCGTCCTGTGGTGGCATCGGCTGCGTGGGTGTGATTGCCTGTAAGGTGCCCGAATTCTCCACCACGCAATACGTGATTTCAGGTGGTTCGTCATCCTATAACAAAATCAATCACAGAATGCTGGTTACAAAAAGGCGAAGAAGCAAATTTACAGCTATTTAATAGCAAAGGTACAAATGTGAACGACTAATATATATGCGCATAAAAAGATCTTCATTCACGATTAAGGCAATTACGAGCCTTGCACCGCGACGAGACGATTACAATAATGGTAATGACGACAATTAAAAGTAATTTTAAAACGTTTAGTAATTAACAACGCGTGGCTGGGCGCGTATTGGGTTTCAGCGCACAGATAAAACCTCAATGCGCGGTAATTTCATCGTCGCATTATCTCATTCAGCTTGTAGGTTTTAATTATTTCGTTTTTCATCGCGTATGCTAATTCTTCATGGACAAAAGTGAAAATTAATAAAAGGGTCTCAACTGCAAAACCCTACAATAAACATTCTAAAAGATGCATTAAATCGTTGCCTTTCAAGCGCACGCATAGATGAGATTTATGAAAATATAAAATTCTAAACGTATGGTTATTCAAGCAATCAAACAGGGAATTTCTTGCAAGTCAAACATGTTAAATTGATATAACCAGTTGTATAACAAGCGATAAATCTAGTCACAGCATTGTACACATTGGCCGGCACAACAATTCCACTAACATAAGTGTTTGATACGGTCCATTGTAATATTGCGATACGTAAAACGAAGTATGTTGAAAACGACAGTGAAAAAAAGAATGCCGATTGAATTCCAGCGAAAAATTTCGCGGAACAAGATAAACGGGTTTGATTATAATGATGAGCGCAGACGATGATGGCGCCAAAGCATAGCAATAATGAACAGTCCATCCGGCAAGGATGGATATTAGAGTATAAATTATGAAAGAAATTTTAATAAATCTCTTGTTGATTTCAAGTCATACAACATTCCTCATCATCGACGCGTGTCTTTTTATATCATTTGAATGTCGCTTTGAAAACAATCAAATAACGCCGCTGTGAATAACATTTTAATGCTTAAATTCACATTAATAACAAATGTCTAAAACGTTTAAACGCCACGATCATTTGCACACTCTACGAGGCGCATACCCTATGCGTAGACATCTAATTGATATTAAAATTTGCAAATTTCTCATTACAACCTTTCTAATGACATCGCATTTATCAATTTTCTTCTCTTCGCGGCACGCACACGGAACGAACGAATATAGGGAAAGAGAAAATCGGCGGCGTCGGCGGCGGCGTAAATAACAAATGGCACGAAGCAACATTTAGTTAGCACCACACTCACATGCTTAATATGAAATAAATTTTCGTAAGCGCATTGCTTGTCATCTTTTTGCACCACATTCGCGTTTCTCATTTGGACGATTATCGTTTACGACGCCGTAACATTTCGAAATCATTGCAGACGCCAAGTTCGAAATCAAGGCAGATTAGTTATCGCTTAGCGTTTAACGCCGATTAATCACGGTCGATATCAGCGGGAACAAATTCGAAGGCTTCCTAATTTTTCCCATTTCACATCGCATCCAGCATCCAGCGTCGCAGAGTTGCACGTCTATGCAGTCGATATTAATCTGTAGTAACACGCCGTACGTATTTAAGATAATAAATGGATGTTATGAGAGATAACGCTCGCTCTTGGTCCAGCGCTATGAAGAAGAATCGAGTTTCGACACGGTGGTGGTATAGTATAAGCAACGAATTTAAATGATTGCATTTCGTGCAAGGCGAGATGGGCGCGCTGGGTGTTGCCGCAACGAACGAAGCGGCCGCCGATGTGATTTGATTAATTGCGAGGTGAACGCGAACCGGGTCACATGGGGATTTGTTACGCCTCACAACAAGACTTTTCGCAATGTCAATGGTGTGCGCCGCCTTGTTGTTCTCTTCTCGCAACGCGGAAGCGCATCGCTGAATGTGCCGACTGAAACCAGTAATAATACCTTTTCCGCTAAGTAATCGAATGATTGCACTTCCGTTGATCTAACATTAATTAGTTATCTAAACATTCACCCATTCTAAAGCGCGAAACAACTTAATATCGCGCTCCAATTAAAACGATTGCGCGCATGACGTAGAAAATGCATATGCGCCACGTTGCTGAGCGCCGCATAGAAATTGCATTTTCATTGTAATCAACATATCGGTGTCCTGTCACTCGCGTCGCAAATCATAATTTGAATATAAATTAAACATTCGCGCACGTATCGTCGTACGAACGAACGGCAAACGACATGCACATGCGAGGCTGTGTGTTTATGTGGAACCGTTAGAAATTGCCCTCTAAAATTCCATTTGACGTTTTCCCTACGCAATCGCTCGCAACGAAACGATCTCTTGGAGGCAAAACAATCGCCAGGCCGCAATGGAAAGGCATAGATACCACCAATGCAATCATAAAATATAGCATGGCTAAATCAACAATGACTACAATGCGTCACGTTGTACAAACACCATCGAAATTGTTCGTAATAACTTAATAAGCGTTATTGAAATGGAGACAAAAGGCAAATTGAAACAAAAACCAATGCAAACGGTGAGGAATCTTTGGTTTCATGCGGCATGAAATGCGAGGAACTGCAGAAGACGTGAAAGCTTTAATAATAATATTTACGAGCTAAACGTTCGTTTGCTATCCTAGAAGTTGGTTTGAATGGCTTTGTAGATGTTGAGGAAATTTCGCTTTGTGTTTTTTCTTCGTCCCTAGAAGAGACCAAGGAGGCGTCCAGCCCCATCCATCCGCCCGTCCGTCCATCCGTCCGTCCGTCTCTATGAGTACGTCCATCTATTCATTCTAATATTTTAATAATAGACGTGTAATGCTGGTAATGTATGGCGATCTCCTCCTACCGCTTTTCTCGTTTCGTTCAATACGCAGGTATATGTACCTACATACACCTAATATCCTAGATGAGGTTTAATCTCGGTTTGCGCGCGCGTGCGGACACCGCCGCCGGGAAATTCCACTAAACACGGATGAGGAGCGCATGATGGGATCTTGTGCTACAAGCCAAGAGAACCAACAAAAAGCATTTCGCCGGTTGTAGTAGTAATGTTGTTGCGATTTGCAACGTATTGCTAATCGCATCAAATGCGTATATAAACAAATGAAATCGCAGCCGAGTAAAAATTTCGCTTTCGGCGAAGACATTTAATTGACGGCCGATTTAACGCCACATCATGTTGCATGACATCACATCTTGCAGGCAAAGCGGCGAAATTCGCAAGGATTAATTTCATTGCCAATCACCGCGCGAACTCAATATCATTAAATGTTTAGTGAAAAGTGTCAGACATTGATTTTTAACAATTACATTTTTCTACAAAGAAATCAACAAAATCCACAATTAAGGATTAGAATGGACGACCTTTTAGTGTTGGTTAAACGCCTGATGAGTTATGAAAGCATCAATTAGGTCTTGATTAATATTGACGTATTGAGGTTTTATATCAAATCTTCTCGCGCACGTTGCGCGTACCGGCAAATTTCCAATTACGCGCCGAGGAAAAACGACGCCGCTCCATTTCATGCTGCTCATCGGCCCCGCAAACAATTTATCCTTTCATATGAATGCCATCGACATTCGAATACGGGCGTACACGGTCCAAAAGATATCATATTACAGGTGTGCGTAGCACTATGCAAACAGCATTGGGTGTTGTGTAAGTGAGGTATTTTATTCGCTGGACAAGATACTTTGTACATTTAGTAAAAGCACTGGTGCGAAGCCGACGCATAATGAAGCGGAGAAAGTAAGTACTCTTCATATTTATGTACATTGTCCATACATACATACACCTATTTTATGCATTTGCCTAAGAAAGGCACGCACATTCGAAATGGAGCTCTGCTGCAGCGGCTGCTCCCGCTGCGCTCGTCAGCCGTCATCTGCAATCGCGCACAACGCAATTTGCATACATGATATTGTATCGTACGCAGCAGCATTGCATTGACGGATTGAACATTGCGGATTACTGACCGTATAATTGCAGAACGGTCGTGCCACATTGATTGTCAATTTATTGCTGATGAGAATTCATCAATAGCGCTACTACTTTCCGAGAAAATTACTGCAGTTATTAAATATCATTCTTCTAAGAAAGTGCCAAGCTTTCAATACCAATTTATTTTGTTCAACCTAAATATCACGGTGGAAAGTTATCGATGAAAGATTAGAATTGAATTCGATTTGATCTAAAAGTTAGTGAATGCATAATTGAATGAATGCCGAATATGTAGGTATGTGAGAGGTGTGAGTGGTGTTATTCACTTGTTGAATTCGTTCACCTTTGTTTTTTTTTCGTCTTGTGTCTCACAGGTGAGTTATAGCTCCATTGTGGATCAGGTTGAAATTTCCGACCTCGTGCACTAATTTCAATATTAGATAATAATAGAATAATCGCAACCGTTACCGATTATGTCGACCGCTATTATTGTTAGAATTGTATAATACGTACTGTTGAGAGTGACGGTTTTTGGGTGTTGTCGCTTTGTGAGAGCAATCAAAAGCATTAACGGGAAATTAAAAATATCAATGTCTCAATCGCAATTTAATTTCCTACTTCAATTTAATACATTTATTGGTTCATTGAATGCAGTACTAGATTAAATTAAAAATTATATAACTTTTATTGTAAAGGTCAAAAATTATATAAAATCTAAAACAATCAATACTTGCACAATCTGACTGAGAAGTAAAAACCTTCTCCGCAAAAGGTTATCGCTCTATGTAAGTATGGGGATCAGCAAAAACTATCAATAATGTCCGTGGTTAAGTAATCTCGATTAGGAATGCATGAAAAAAATCGCAATGTAAGCAATTCTTGCCATTAACGATTATTACTCGACTAAAACTCACATCACAATCATGTAATATGGACCACAATTAGTATCGATGAGTTGCACCGTTACACATCAATTAGTATCAATCTTGAATTATCTAAGTTCTCAGATCTAAAAGCCTTATACACTACCGCATGCATTCATCGATAACCAATAGGTTTGTTTGTAGTTGTAGAGAGCAAAATCACTTAAATTAGATCATCGATGAAAGAAAGAATTACCGCAGAGATTATATAATAAATTTGGGACACTACAAACCCTAATTACTTCCACATATCAGAATTGATGTTTGCCGAACTATCCATTACAACTATTACACTGCTGTACAATGTGTTATACAATAATTACAGTGCGAGTAGGTATCATTTTCACCTGTCATGCGCCGCCCATTAAATGCAATAAACAAACCTTGTACAATATTAATATACATGGCCGATTTTTTTGAATTTCGGTTGTGCGAACGAAGAGTATTGATTACAAGTTTCCTACATGCGTTTGAAAAAACACGCTGCGGGAAAGTTTGACACGCGTCTGCATACACCATTTGATTTCGCCATTGCCCAAATAGCGAGTAATGTTAGTAATTAGCATCGTCGCACATGGGAATTGCACCTACCTACATTTAAACAATATTTATTTCGTATGTGATATGTGGTCTCAAACATATATTTGTTGATTATACATTGTTGCAAGTCATGTCTTTCGGCCAACGCTTTATAGCAAATCATTTATATTCCGATGATGCCATATCTGGACAGTAATATGTAAAAATGTAAAAATGTTATTTGCTATAACGACCTTTCAAAATCGATGCAATGCAAATTACAATTTCAATTAATTTTCACCCAGCCTCTTATTGCTTAATTATAAATGGAGAAACATCGATAGTCTTCGTTAAAAATCACATCGATGATGGTTAATGCTTAATTAAGGCTTAATTTTCTGTTACGATTCCACATAAAAATCTTAATTCGTATAAAATTCTTCATTAACTGCAGCAGTGCTCAATCGTTCCGCATTAATAAACTTTAGTAACTAACACAGCGCACAGCGCCGCGCCGCCGTTATTAATTTCAAACATTATTATTGTCCGCAGCCGAATTCCAAAGCGCTGGCGTATTTATCTCTATTAGCGCTCCAATTTCGTAGATAAATTTAATGAGCGACGTTTTTATAGATGCATGCCCGTGTTGTCGATTGCAGCAGCCACCCAGAAGATGCTGCGCAAACTTTCGTCCGAGATTTTCAACGCTACTATTTATTTAATATTCATATAAATAAAATACCGGATTCAGTTATTGATATCAAATATCATATATGTCCGGCAGTAATCTATCGCAAATGATTTAACACACCACGGCGTGGTTGATACACGCACGCATGACACGCATCGAATCGAAGCGATTTCGAAACGTTTTATGTAAATTCGTTTGTAAATCGAGAAAAGAAACGCAATTTCAGGTGTGCTGGCTGTCGATAATCGAAGGCGAGACATTCGAATCGACGCCGGCGCCGCGCCGCGCCGTTTATTAAGATGGACGATATCAGCCGAGAAAAGAAAGGACGCAATCGGTGAAATTTCATTCCAATCGATTGATCGATACTCTAAATAATTCCGTTGGACAAATCAGACAAAGATTGTGGCATTATGCATCATTTATCAAAACATAATTATAAGCGCGGATAGATCGAGTGGCTAATAATAATAGTTGTCCGCACTTGTCCGGGCGGCAACTTATCAGCGCAGCGCAAGTGCATTATGAAAATTACTACCTGCGCAAATAAACAAATTAATCTCAATCGGCGCGCGCACAGATAACTATCCAACATCCAGGCATATGCTGCATAGGCACATATTTCGATTTAATATTTCAAAGTTAATAATATTCTGCGGATTGCTTCTCACCTGAAGGCAGCCGCACCAGCCGCGCCTGGAGCGCACGGCCGGCATGGCTGGGATGTGTAGTCGCGGCAGGGCGTTGGTTAGATTATCCCACGCTGGCAACTTTAAACTGCACTTGGGGAAGCCCTGCAAACATAGAAAACAGCATTAAAATCATCCAATTCAAGCCAAAGTTATTAGTAGGCACATTAAAACTAAAGCAGTTTACGATCTAGAAACAAAAACGGGGGAGAAGCCGTCGCGTGAAAGTGGCTGTAGGCAAGAAGTAAATAAAAAAGGGAAATCGCCGAAAATACTGCTCATTTGACTAATGCTCTTTAGTGTCAACCGGGAGTTTCCGACGTCAATAAAACCGTAATTTATGCACCCTAAAAGTTTTTTAACGTCTTGAAATCGCGACATTTCACCGTCAAATAGGTTTCTCGTGTTGCAGTCTTCAAAGTACCAGCGCTAATGCACAAAGTGCATATAAAACGCAAGAAAGCAGCCAGCGGAAAAAGTTGTTATGAAACCTGAGGTCAGTGCGTGGCTGCTCGTTGATGCGGAGAATGGTGCAATAAGAGCGTTAACAGGATAATGCACTCACTCAATTCGGTCGATTTTGTTCAAAACATACCAAAATAAAGCGCTTGATTATTTTAATAACTAAATACCTACATACGGGTACACGTATTCTCTTTCTCTCTACTTAGTGTCATTGAGGTCAGCACATGCATCTCAATTCATTTAAATGCTTTAAACAATGTTCGGGACCAACTTTTAAGTAGGTAGATTGGTTATGGTTGGAGCTCGTTGTAGCGCAGACAAGTAATGTTTCTTGTCATTTGGCAACGAACGTGCGCGGTACATCTCGAAAGCATCCGTCCGACATTTTCACCCATTCATACATTTTACATTGCGCCACAAATTTGCAACTCAATAGTATAGCGTTTAAATCGGACATGCGCTGGCTATCTCTATTGAGCGAGAGTTTCTTTCTGAATGGTACATCAAACGGGCGGGCGTGCATGCAACTGATGCATGTTGGCTTCCGTCGCTTTTACTTTTCCCGAATATTTCATTAGCCAAAATCCGTCGTGTCGGTTTCTCTTTGCAATTAATGCTCTCGTAAATAAAAACAATAAAAATTACGATAAATTCCAGTATATTATTGATATAACGCCCCCCAACGCGCTGAGAGTACGTTCGTACGGTAGGGAAGGTTATTAAAGCAAATTTACGAGCGAAAGAAATGTAGGTGAGCCGCGTAACAATTTCAAGCGTCCCAAGTAAACGACTACACTGCGCGACTCGCGGAGGTATTTCTCATATCTGAGTATATACTATAGAATCGTAAATTTATTAAGTTACGCATAGAAATCACAGTCAGTGGTGCACGTTTGCACCGCGATCTGCAAACGGCTAGGTTTCAAGATCGCATGGCATCTCTCACCTCTCGCACGCAGCATGCGTGCATACAATTAATAGAAATAAATGCGCGAAACGCTAACGGTAATTTATCTACGGAGCCATCCGCGACCATCCGCGGATCGCATGCGCGTTGTTGTGTTATTATGCACTATTACTATCAACCATTAACTATTATATGGGCGAACGAGAGGCACGGCGCTGCGATACAACTGAAGACGCTTTTCGGGATGGTAGGTATCCTCATTGCATTGCATTTTATTGCCAATTGTGCAATTGCACATGGATAAACGCATGCGGTGAGTAGTGGTACGCGCAAATCGAATAGCGTCCTCCGACTTATAATTCATGTATCTATACACTGGGAATCGTTACTATCGATCAACCAAATGCATTTCAATTTTAATTAGGTACGAATTTGTGATCATATGCACCTTTCAACGATACACCTACTTTCATCCATGAAATACCCAGCAGCAGATCAAGGTGAACACACCCGGACGGACGGCAAGTGTTATAACCGCAAGTTATTTATTAGTAATTTATATACCGGTGTGTTATGAGTGCGGCCAACGGATGCAGAGCGCCGCACGCCAATGATGCAAAGAAATATGCAATTAGAATGACCGTTCACTCAGTTTCTACTTCAAATTAACAATAAATAATTATAGTAATCTAATACTTATATATTTAATTAATTATCGTATTTTTATGATCGACTGTAAATTGACAAATACAAACATAAAACATTTCTAGTTTTTGAATTGAACGGATAGATTTGAAAAGTAATTTCAAGCCAATCCTAACAATTAGTTTGCAAACATTTGCAGTTTTTGAATTTACGGATAGATTTCAAAAGTAATTTCATGCCAATCCTTGCAATTAGTCAGCAAGCATTTCGTAATTTCAATCAATTAATGAATACAAATGTTAGCATACTGGTGATGTTTCACGAGCGACAAATATCGTATAAATAGAGGGTGCAATTGGAAAATTATAAATATATACATTAGTGAATCGCGTACAATTCCATCATCGTTGTTGAGACATGATTTCCGTGTCCTCTCCGCGGCACGGCAGCCATAGATAAGAACACGTTTTACATCTTCATAACGTGTAATTACGGCGTCGTCGACATTGTTGCTGTTCTTGCTGTTGTTGCAGTTGTCTTTACGTTGCATCAACGCACGCATGGAACGCGCTGTTCGTTATCATACGGAAATACATCTAGGCCTATCTGCTGTATATGTCACGATTCAGATTGCACTTCGTATTTCATCTAACAGCATATCTCTCAGACGACTCTTCTTGCCTCTTCGCCTTGCTATGATTGAGGAGATGGAACGCAGCGATAATCGATGACAGGCTGTAAACAATGGCATACGGGTAGAATTTGTGCGTTGTAAATATTTGATATCTCAATCAATTTCTGACATGTAATAATACGTTTGCCTGGCAGGCGCATGAACTTGAATTTTATGTACTCGCATTTCTAAATTATAATTCACAATCGCATTCCCATTCGGTTTACGAACGATACGAATATTTTGACAATCTGTACCAAACGCTGGATGATATTTCTACGCACGCGCAAGATGATTTCGTAATTTTATCGGTAACGAATGAGAAATAATGAGAAATGAGAAATTATAACGAGTAACTGTATCCTGCCTCAAATAAATGAAACAGTAAACTGTTCCTCCGTTGGAGCAGTTTTTATGATTTTCATTCATTTAGTCGGCATTAATACGCAGAACAAGAGGAAGAAGTAGAAGAGCAGCTAGGTTTATTGTGAGAAACGATCTGATTGAGCAAAGCCTAACTGTATCAATGAAAGAATAAATCATACAACCATCAGCATTGACATTTAGTTCGTAATAAACATAATTACGATTTTAAATCAATGAAGAAAATTCCATAAGCTAGCGAGTAATAATAACCGCATCTTTTCTACATTACAAAATGCAATAGTATTTGAAGAATTAGTATGAAGCAAGCTGTAGATAATGCAACAAACATACATTTTGCCAATTAGTGGTCTATGGTATTGAACCAAATAATAAATAACAAATGTAATGGCACTTCATCAAATAGTAGAAAGCCACATTGCTGGACTCTCATGTTCACAATCTGTTAACTAGAAAATGTCTTAATTTCTTCTCTATATACAAAATATTTAACAATATATTGTTTTTGACAATATTTTACGTACCTATTCATTTAGGTGAATGGCACGAAGAAACATGATAATGCATCGATTTTAGTATAGATAGCTGCCAATGAGCAACAAGTGAAGGTTTCGCTTTCTTGAGTTTACATTTATTCACCTATTGTATGCGAAATTTAACAATTCCTTCTTGCTGATGCATCTTGTTCCTTATGGTGGTTTTCGAAACATGCAAATCGACTTGAATCCAAGCATGCATTACGCGATAACCATCGCGCGACATATATTACTTCATTTAATTAATTACTTCCTTCGACTGCGACATACGCATCCATACAGCGTGCGCGCGCGCCATAAAGAGATAGTAAAGCAACGTAACTTGTTCGTTGTCAATAGAATAAACATTCCATGCTTAAATATCACTTGTAAATGTTTACTACAATTGACAATCGATTGTAAAAGAAGGTACGCCATGTAATTACCTAATAGAATGCTCAGCGCGCCACTATGCCTACACTAGCGTAAGTAATCGAGTCGAAAATTGCATTGGTGTGATTCGTAAATTGGGATTTCAATGGAAGAAAGTTGAATCGATCGGCAGCCAACGAAAAAGAATCGTAGCGCTTGAATTTCACTTTTTCTGATGGCGTTTCAAAAAAATGTGTTTTTATCGCATTTTATCGCTTAAGTGCTTTGCCGACTATGGGAAATATTTGAGACGCTAGGTTAAGTAAATCGTAAAAAAAGGAAATATAATTATGATGGGTCTAAAATGTTGGTTTGTTGAAAATGAAAGCGTTTTCATGCATCATATTAACTTGGAGATAACTATTTGATGATACCAGTGCACGGTTCTAGCGTTAGATTAACCTATTATTTTGAGTCATTTTTTAATGAACACACCGTGAAATAATTATTACTCTAGCAGCGATGGCAGAGCAACTGTCGAATTTGATGCAATCGCATGACGGTTACGAATGCACCTGTTACTTCATTGTACGAATGTTTAGCGCCGTAGCAGTAGAGACATCCGTTATTCTTATACACTAACTTATCCAATTATTTGAATATAATAAATTATATAATTATTCACAAAGAATTTAATAATACCTACATAATTCCCACTTTCGATTTTAAAATTAAATTTTTGCATAATTATGATTAATTTTCACAGCAAGATTAATAGTGTTAACAAGTCGATTGAATAAATATCAGTCGCAGCACGCGAATGAATGCAAATGATGTTGGTATGCCTAAGTACGTAACGCGTGCGCGCATATTATTCTTTTCGATCGCCTCATCTCATGCATAGATCAACATTGCATGTTGCACCTTCGCACATGTGCGCACGTGCGTCGCTAGCAAAGAGGTGCGAAAGGTATGCGCACACGATGCACATTGCACAATTGCCCCTCGTTTCTTGATTAACTTGACTTAGTTCTACATCTGCCACACACAGACTGCGCTGGGAGTGGGTGCCACTTGCGAAACGCGCGAAAATTATCATTGTCGCACACGGCACGCGTTCTCAGTTCTCAACATTCGCAATTTGCATAAAATGTTGAGTTTTCCATTTCACTACACTATGATTTGCAAGTGGACATAATTAATAAATGCATAAGTCACTTAGGCGTATGTTGGTACAGTGATAAATTTGCTGCTTTCAGCCTGAATTTGTAACGTCAGAGATGCATTTTTATTCGCTTTAGAGAAGTGCGACCTACATTTAAATCGACGCAATTCCACGTTTATGAATACATACATAAAATTGCATACATTACGCATTGCATTGCACTGGAAGCGCACTAGTTGAATGTTGCATAATAGTAAAGCGCCACATGCGCACCGACAAATTGAAGTGTCAATGAACACTTAAACATCATAGTCATTTGTTGTAAACGTTCATCAATTGTTAGCATGTCAAGAACAAGATCAACATTGAGTACAATCAGAAAACATGTACATAGATAAAAACTTATTTTTATTTACCTACCTTATATATAAAATATTCTTATTTCGTTGAACAAATAATAATTTTCAAATCATTGTTGTATGAAAATAGTTGGCC
>JARJDR010014206.1:0-19109 GCA_030264135.1 Myllaena sp. GC000078 | reverse complement strand
TAAAAAATTATATTTACGCATTTGTAGTATTCATGGTTGGTTATAACGTTCCTCGGATATAACGTTCATTTTTTCCCGGTCCCCACGTGAACGTTATAACGAAGTTTTACTGTATTGGGCTGAGGAGCGTTGAGGGGGGTTATGGGGTTAGACATTGAGCGGGTGGATGCCAGGGGAAAAGTGCAAACAGCTTGTAAATTAAAAGCAATTAAAGTGAATATGGCGGCAACAATGCCAGGGCGCTCCGTCGTTTGGGCGTTTGTTTAACTCGCCGACAATGGATTAAAATTACGACGCCGCGGCGCGTATGCATGCGGATGGCGGGGCCGATGTGTGAATAATTAAAGAATTCGACAAAGATATACACGGCGGACAATAGCGAGTGAGCGACGACGATGATGATGATGATGATGTGCTGCTGTCCTACGCGTGTACACATTGTTCCATCATTTGCTCATCGTTTAAACATTAGCGTTGAAGCGCTGAAGCGCGCGCTCACCCCCTTGATCCTATAGGGATGCTGCTGGGATTTTTGTATCAACAGCCCTCTATTGCTGTATTTGAACCCTCAACTCTTGTAGAGAAGGGGTAACAATTCAATTACATGGCATAGGTTAATTCGCGGCCGGATACCTAATTATGTTACCGTTGCCGCATTGAAAAGTTTTGCCAAAGATAACGGCAAAGGCGAAGGTGAAGGCGCCGGGCGTGTGTATGTAATGGAGCTTGCGCGCGTTTTCCAGAGATCGCCCGCCATTAGTTTCCGTCGGCAACGAGCCGCGACGAACGTGTTTAACGTCGCTCCAAATCGCGCACGTGCCATATCTTCCCCGAAGAAAGCGAAGCATGTGCATTTGTACTTCTTCGTTCGTACGTGCCGCTCGTTTCGCCGATATAAAAAAGCAATCATGTACGAAATCGGCGCGCGCTACTTCTTGTTCTTCTTCTACTTCTTCAGCATCAGGGATGTCGCCGGCGGGACGCATTTGCCGACGCGTCCGTTGGGAATACGAACTCATTTAACTTGGAATGTGTATTTATTTTATTATACTCGCAACTAATGGTGTATCACAGCCAGGCGCGCAGAGGACTTTTTCTAACGCAATCGTGATCGTGATCGTGATCGTGATCGTGATCGCGTGTGTCGTATGCTGCGCATCGCCCGTTAAGCGAAGTGATTTCATTTAAATAAAAACATCACGCGCTCTCCTCTCAAGCAGCCGTGTGCTAAATACATTTCATGAATACTAAATGAGGGCTCTGATTACGGGCGAGCGCTGCACGGGGCGATCCTCAGCTTCACACCCCCGCGACGCTGCGCAAGGGCAGGGCGAGAAAAAGTTAATTTGTTTTATTTGTCTTAGTTGTAAGTAATTATTTAAGCAGCATAATTACAAGACGATGAAGACGGGTGAGAGCGGGGGCGTGTGTTGTTGAGAGGACACTTGTTAAACGTCGACCCCTGCGTTCGGCGCTTGAGAGAGATTGCTTTGAATAACACCCTCGCCCAGAAACAAATTACACAACCCTCCCTCTGCTCTTTACGTGTAAGCAAGCGGGCTGCTAACTCTTTCAGGCTCTCCTCCTTTTTACGACTTGATTCAATCCACGTCCGAATGTCCGAGTTTGCGGTTTTTTCTTCTTCGTCTTCTTCTTTGCGTTCAGGGCACATATTCACATTTGTCGAGCGGCGCATAATGCGCTTAGTGCCAACGACTTACACGCTTCGTGGCGCTGGCACTCTCAAGGGGCCATCGCGTCCACCCTCCCCACAAGCGGGGGAGGATTACAAACGAATACATACAGCCATAGATCTATACAGTAATAGTGTATCTCTATAGCTAACTTCGATTCGGCGCTGTAATTGCTTCGTCTTCGCATCCCACCCCATCCCAACGACAAACAGCTTCGTGTTTTATTGCGGGCCGAAATCCTAATTTATCGATATCGATACTTATCGATACCATGGATGGCGCAGCACTCATCATCAGTAACTATGAATGCATCAATGCGTAAAAAGCGGCACACAATGCAGGCTGGCGATTAGCGTGGCGCGATAATTAATAATAAACGAAGGCGCACTCGTTTATTATATCATATTAAATCAGGTATTTTATTACCGGCGTGTCGCGTGTCGTCCGTTGTCGTCGGCGTAATGGTGTAATTGCGCAATGCACGTATATGCGTCGCCATAGCCATTGTGCGGGCGATTCCGACGCGCCGATAACGCTCTATTGTCCTTATTATTCCAAAACCGGCGCGTGTTTGATTAGTTTCAAGCGTTCAATTTCATCCCTTTGCCCTCGCGCCGCTACAACCACCCCTTTCCAGTCCCCCCTTGATTATTAATGAAAACAGAGAGATAGAGACATTGCGTGTGTGTGTTTATAGTTAAATCACACGTAATCTCGGTATCATTGAAAATAATCATATTTAATATGATTTGATGGGCATGGAATATAATAATAACTAATTTGGCTAAAACTGTGCTTTAAAATCCGTCCAATTCCCGGTGTATAAGCGGATTAAAACCGTGCGTTTGCCGCATCATTTAATCACTTAAAGTAATGTAATAACATCAAACATTGCGCGCCATTGCGGAAAGGGAGCGAGTGAGCCCGCCAAAGGGAAATATGATACACAACTACCTCACCTACACACACATGCCGATAATATTGTGAATAGGGTATTAATTTCGATGATACAATGCTTCAATTAATACAAATTGAGCATTAGTTAAGATTACGGCAAGCACACGTACCAACGTGCGATCCGTAATTACCTAATTGATGGCATGGGCATGGGCATCGTTTTTTTTTTAGATGATCGAAGCTCCTGAATCACCCGGTGAGGAACTTCCGTCGGCGGCCATCTTGCCGCCAGGATCATCAACCACCCAACAGCAGCAGCAGCAGCAGCAAGAACTCCTTCCTGCTTCGGCGCTCACGCATCGCATCTGGAATCTGTCGCGGCTCTCCTTCGACGGCACCGATCGCACCAACTTCCTCTACCGCCAGGATCTGCATCGACATTTCGTGCTCGCCGCCGGTAAGTTGCGACACACACACAAGCTCGTAATTAAATTCGGCTTTCAAATAAGAGTAGTCGACGTTGCCATGGCGACAATTAATTGATTCGCGCACGGAGAGAGAGAGAAAGAGCGCCACGGGGCACATTCACAAAGTGTGTACTTACGTGATTTGATTACACTTTGGTAATTAACGGCAATCCGCTTAAATGATTGTGCCGGCAAAGTTAAGTTACACCTTTACAGCATCCAATGTTGATGATCAACATCCAGTGTCAACGCCGGAAACACGAGAGATGCGCGATAAAGTTGTGTTGATTGCGATGAAGGATTTAATTACAGGCGTTATATGTATATGTACTTGTATAGAAACGCATTCGCATAGAATTCGGTAAACTAATGAATGGGATTCTTTTAAGATGCAGCCAGTCAATCGCCGGTAGCACTCACATCGAAATCGGTCGATTGCAGCACGTGCATTGCGCACGACTCGCCCGCATTCGGCGCCACCACCGAGAACAATAACAAACTCACGCCGCAATTGTAAAGTAAGTACCTAATTATATCTAGCTACTTATTATCACGTTAATAATCACTTCTTACAAATATACTTACCCTAAATACGAGTATAATCGAAATAAGTAAGTACTATGCATAACCAAAGTGAGAGAATGCATTGGAATCGTTTCTATTATAGTTAGGGAAACATTTGTTAATGTTATTTTCGTTGTGTACATTTTAAATCGATTTGTATAAAAGTAAGTAATCATTAATAGCGCAGTATTAAATCACAATTCGACGTGGGAAACATATCAGTCGTAATCAGTCGCTTCTTTAGTACTCTTGAGACCTTTATTATTGTACTAAAGATTGAAATCAAAAAATATGAACGAAGAATTCAATTGATTTGAATTTCCTTTTGATTAATCAGATTTGGATTCATTGTAAATACATAGCGTATACGTAGGTATTAATTAAGAAAATAAGGTTGGATTGGAAATTTGTTAAATGCACTCACGCACCCACGCAAATGTGATTGATGTACATTTACAATTAGATAATTCGGGCGTCTTACAATTAACAATTCGCCAGCTTGTAGATATAGCAAACTCATCGTGAAACCTGTAAAAATGCTCGCAAATTGATTGAATTAATAAAGCGACACACTCTGATTATAAAGAGATGATTATCATTTCAATTATTCAACTAATTATTGTTTTCTTGTAGCTACTGGCGTTGTTCAGTTTGTAAGGGTTTCAATTGTTATTAACTTTATTTAAAATCATCTCCTAAGGCACACAAGTGGAAGGTTGATTAAATGTACAGTGATTAACGTTTGCTGTAAAGCCATTTGAGCAAATGAAATCATTACGAAGTTACATGTAATTTACCAACAAAAAACACATATACGTTTTAAAATTATACATAGTAACTAATTATTGTTGCGTTATTTTTTCATTAATCAATTAAAACTAATTAATTTCTTGAGTTACAATTAATTTCCTGTAAATATCGAGTTAAATACATAATCGGGACATACATAAAATTATTACAAAGGCAGTTCTATTGTCGTCGTTTTAAATATCTTAAATAAATATAATATAATTATTACCTAAGTATTTATAAGCGCAGAGCTAAAAAACGGACGCTAAACAAATACAACTAATCAGTTTAGTGTAGAGATCACAGAGTTTCTTGTAAATTTCATTCCTTAGTCCTATAACACACATCAAATTCAGTGATCTGCGCAATCACCAAGTTGCACATCAAACTAATTGCTACTAAATTACATCAGGTTGTTTAAGGTAAAAAATATAAAAGGACCTAAATGCTTATTAAAATCAAATGGGATAAAAACATCTGCTAGGTATTATGCATAGCCGGACGAGGCTCGCACCACCTTCGCAATGCATATATCGTGGTGGATGCTCGACAGGATATCATCAAAGGTGACGGTGGTTTTCTGCGCAAGCCGAAAGATATTCACCTTGCCCGCCTCGTAGTCGGCGTCGGTGGGATGCAACGGCTTCGCGACGCCGACGTCGGCCGGCGGTGAGCCAACATCCTCAATATAAGCGTCGGGTGGTTGCAGTTCGTAGACCGTCACCGTCGGCGACTCCTGCTCTTTGGGCTCTTCATTAAGCGTCTCAAAATCGGTGTCGCCGCTCTCCGTCTTGTACTTGCGCAAGAACGCCTTACGCACGCGAATGCCGTACTGCTCCACACGCACAATCACCGACCGCTCAAAGTATTCCAAGTCCACCAGGTGCGTCTGAATCGAATGGTCCTCGTTCGGGACCAGTTTCGGCACGTGTTTACGCACGTAATTGAAGCTCCTACTCAGGCGATCATCCTCTTGACTGGGTACGATTGAAACTAGCCGCGGATCCAGGGTATCATCAATGATATAATTAAAAATACGCATGTAATGCGCGCATTCACGGAGCTGCTTCCGCTTTAGCCCTGATACACGCAGCGCGACTTCTTCGCCGTATGTGTAAAACATCGCCGCCGCTGCGATGGTGCTGTAGCTGAAGCGCAAGAAACCGGGATCCATGGAGAAGATATCCAGCAGGTGGCTGGCGCGCACAAACTCGTACGCCGAGTACTGCGGGTATTCAAAATGGCGCGCGTCCAACGCGAGCGTCTTCAGCTTGCAGATGTCGGTGGCGTTGTGGTGGATCTGCATGTAGAGATTCAGCCACCCAGTAGGCGTCATTGCGTTCACCTCCCAGCCGAGGATGTTCAGCAGCAGGATCTCACAGGTAAGGATCTCCTCCTCGGTGCAGGCGCCGTCGCAGACGTACGAGAACTCGGCGAGTTTCGGCGGGTAGATCTCCTCCAGCTTCGCCGCGATGAAGAGACACGACACGCCCAACAGCTGCAGCTGTGTCTTGGAGACTGCCGGGCGTGCCGTGAGAAAGCGATCGATGTAATCGACGGCTAGGTAGTAGGTATTGCGCCGGAGGTGGTACACCTCACACACCTCCATGATCCAGTCGAGGAGGATGGCGCGCATTCGCGGTAGGTAAGCGGCGCGCTCGTCGAAGATGCGCACATTGCGCAGCGGCGATGTTGCTTCCTCCTTGTACACCAGGTTCTGCCATACCTCCTCGCTCTCGGCCCATGTGAGCAGCGGCAGCGGTGTGTCGCGAATCTTGCGCGGGGTGGTCTCCACGTCGGCGACAACCGCCTCCACCACCGGCTGCACGCGGCTACGCGGCGTCTTGTAGATACGCTCCGATTTGGGTACTTCTTGGTCGTAGGACGAGTCTTGGCACTCTTTCGGGCTTACCAGCGCGCTGATCTCGTTCTGCAGCTTGGTGGACGTGTCTTCCTCCAGCACGGTCGTCTCCTGTGCTTCTTCGTCGTTGTCGTCGTCGTTGAGAAATTCGAGATGCAGCAGAGCAACGTCCTCGACGGGTATGTCGTCCGATTCGGAGCTGGAGTAGTCGGACGCACTGCTTGATTCGGACTCGGACTTTGTCTCTTCGGCGTCGGCCTCCTTGTGGCTTGCCGAGGTTGACGCTTTGCTATGCGCATCATCCATTATTGCGCTGGAGGTGGAAACAAAACCAAGGCGTTAATATTATAACTTGCTTGGCAATATTCAGTTTTATAAGGGGCTGAAGGTGGGCTGCGAAGCGCGCCAAAAACACTGTGGCGTTTTCGCGGGAGAAATGAATGAAAACTCATCGATTTCAATGAAATTTTCACTGTACAACAAAGATACACATGTGAGGAATGTTCTCGAAAAATTTCACGCGAATATTCGAGCTGGTTTTAATTTTATTCGCTTTAACAAAAGAAGCGGCAAAATAACGGACGACAAAGGTTAACATCATAACCTCAAGAAATAAAATCTAAACCCTTTGCACGATTTCAGAAAGAAATACATCATAAGAAAGAGGATTAAATTGGCTTTAAAATGATGCAAAGCATTTGATTGTGGCGTGGTTAGTTTAGCAGGAATTTAATTGTGAATTCATGGGGTTACGTGTAACACGATTTGGGTTAGCTGTTTTTGGCGCTAAAGTTTTCGAGTGGGAATTTTCGCATTTCTAGCTGATTATTGAGGGAAATTTGCACGTACCTGGGTAGTTGTACTTCTTGTGAGCCTCTTGTGTTGATTCGGTGATTTTACGCGGGTTGATTGCAGTTTTAGGGCGAATTTCACGAAGGGGTTGCATTGGTGAGACGCGCGCGCGATACGTTGACACCACACTACTACTACTGACGCAACAACTGTTGCTTGCTTTGATTTCCCCTCTCTTTCCCACTTGCGACAATCCGATTGGTTGTCGCACAAATCACAGGTGATTGATGAAAACAACACCTTTGCTCATTTTTAAGTGAACTTTACTTATTCGGTAAGGCAACAGATTCATTCAAACTATTTAGGATTTACGCAATTAGGATTGGATTGTTAGGAATTCAACTCCCAAAATATCTCTTTCATAAAACGTTTCTTTATGAAATACCAAAAAAACCTTTTATCCATCCTCCACGCATCATATACAATAAACTTAATTATTTCTTAGCGGCAGCGGCTGTCTCGTCCTCCTTCTGGTAGTTCTGGAGCACCTCCTGTCGCTTGGCCGCAATACGATCGTTGCGGCGGATGCGTGCCTCCTTCACCTTCAACCGGCGGGCCTCAGCCTGATCCTTGAGCAGCTTCGTGCGCGCCTTCTCCGCCTTCTTCTTGTGGATGTACTCCATCAGGACACGCTTGTTCTTGAACACGTTTCCCTTCGCCTTCATGTACAGCGCGTGGTACAGATGTCGGTCGATCTTCTTCGCGACGCGATACTTCTTCAACAGGCGACGCATCACACGCATCCGCTGCACCCACAGCTCCTTCTGCGGCATACGCGCGTTCGCCGTACCCTTGCGCTTGCCAAAGCCACAGTGGCGACCCTTACGACGCGCCTCCGTGTTCTTGCGGACGCGCGCACGCGAGTGCACCGCGACAGGCTTCTTAATGATGAGACCATCCTTAATCAATTTGCGGATGTTTTGTCCTGCAAGCGCACACAACCAACAAGGTAATTGATTAAATGCTGTTGGAGCAGCTGGGTGGTTTTGGACTTACTCGAGTTGGTGTTGGAAATCTCTGTAACTTCATTCGGATCCAGCCACACTTTCTTTTTGCCACATCGCATCACCGAGGCGGCGAGCCTCTTCTGCAACTTGAGTGAACTGCAATCGAGAAAATCATTGTATTTAGAGTGTTTCTCCAGAAATAGGGCTGCAGGGGTCGTAAAGGTTATGTTGCACAGCCACAACACCACACCATGTGGTGCAACACACTCTTTGGGGATGGATTTTCGCACGAGCCCCGATGCGAATCGAGCCGTGTTTGGTGTCCCCGTGAAGGCACTTTGATGAACTTTGGATTCGCATCGAATTCGGCTTTAATTTCACTGAATTACGGGAATTGCACGGCCTTACCTCATCCTTAGCGGCGTGCACTCGACGTGCTAGAGGAGTAGAGACAGATTAAGATGGCCGCGACGTAGATGACGTATGGCGTGAGTCAAGTAAGCGATGCATTAAAAAATATCGTGAAACAATTAATTCGCAATAATATTCGTTCAATGTGACATAGAATTGTGTCATAAAAGACACTGTTGAATAACAATTGGTTTTTGATGTGTTGCCAATTT
This sequence comes from Myllaena sp. GC000078, assembly GCA_030264135.1. NCBI lineage: Eukaryota > Metazoa > Arthropoda > Insecta > Coleoptera > Staphylinidae > Myllaena > Myllaena sp. GC000078. Next base: position 10,415 of record JARJDR010014206.1, on the reverse strand, counting down.
ATTTTTTGATTTTCTTTGTTTTTCTGTGGTTGTTTTGAGTTACGTCGTGATCGACAGCGCCACAGAGACGATTTTTGTTCGAATCTTCAACCGCGTGCAGAATGGCGTCGGTTTCTCGATTGTAATGTCGTGCGTTCAATTCGCGAACGTGATAGTGGTGTGAAATCAGTTTAGTGAGTGGCAAATGCAGGGATTTGCAGCCATCAATTGATTGCAGCATGAAGCTCTCAACTGGCGCTTGCAAACGGTGCGTTTCATCAGTCGAAATATTTCTAGCTACCAAATTCATTGTATCTCTCAATGCTAATAACCAACGCCCTTGTTCTGTTCTCAGGTTGCAGCCGTGCAAGTACGCCCATGGTCAGTGAATCCATTGAATCTTCCTCATGGCAAATAGGTATAAATATGTATTTGTTAAATATAACAGCATCTCGTAACAGTTTAATATATCGATAACAAAATATCGCGGATACATGTATAGAAAAATATCTCTCATTGTCAGCAATCTCGTGTCTCACGACTCGAAGAATATACGTGCACTGCTCAAGCTGTAGTACAATAGCTTGAATTCCTACAAACAGCAAACGGTTAGAGTCGTTAGAGTTCAGGGGGGTAACAGAATAGGGATACGCATACCGTTTCGATACTTTTGATACGCTTCGCGGTCAATGATAGCGTCTGCTGCAACTTGATGTCCTCCTTGCTGGCTTTTGCGCGTTGTGCGTCCAACGCAATGCGCTCCAGCTCCTGCTTGTGAAACACCGACTGAAACCAATGCAGCGAATTGAATTGGCTGAATTGGTCCAACAGGGCGATGATGTACGCGACGCCCATCGCAAAACCGTCGTCGGTGAATGCACTACCATCGCGATTATGCTTGTTTAGGCGCTCTTTGCAATTGAGCAAATGCTCCACGTAGTTGATCGTCAGCGGTGGGATGATCGCGTAGAAGTTACGCAGGTGTAGGTTTTGCGGATTACGAAACACCGATGCGAATGCATTGATCAGTAGCTAAAACAAGCCAGAAGTTTAGATCTCGCATATTATAGATGAAGATAGTACTTTGAAGTATTCGGTCGCCTCCTCGAAGTTATCCGCCAGGTTATTCACCTCCTTGCGCAACTGCTGGGCGGCGCGTTGCGTCAACTCGGCGAGATTGCTCTCGTCAATCGCCTCGCTAATCGCGTCGACATTATTCAAATCGGGCAGAAAACAGGTGCCATCCGCCACGCAGCGCTTCCCACCGGAGCGGATTAACCGCACGTACCCCATCGCGTTGCCAATCTGCGTGATTAGCTTGCGGAAGAGGTCCAAGTACGTCGAACCGTGCTCGTTCACCCCCAGCTTGCGGATGCCGTGGTTGAACGCCTCGGCGCGCGCGTACGGATACATCTGATTCAATTCGATCTTATGCTCGCCAAAGTAGCGCAGGTCCTTCAGCAGGCGCGATTTAATCTGCTCGTCGTACATGAACTGCGAGAACGTGTAGAACTTGTTCTGCAGAAACTGATAGGTGAAGTTGACGGTGGTGCTCATGATGCCGATGCCGTGCGTGCGAATCGAATTCGCCACGTGCGAGATGTTGATGGTGTTCAAATGCTTACTGCCGCTCCACTCCTCGACAAACACCTGGCTGTTGAGGTTGTACATGTACTTGGCGACAAACACGTTGATGTTGCGCATTATCTCGAGCACGTCGAGGCCCTGCTCAAGGGTTTGCACCGGCAGGCTGTCCTCCACCGTGCGCACGCCGTACTGCAGCACCGCGAGTCGTCGCATTTCGCCGTAGGTGCGCCAGTCGTGCAGCACCACCGTGGTGAGGTTGTAGAACATTGCGCTGAGGTAGTGCTCGATGTCGTGGCGCATGTTCACGTAGGTTTCGGCAAAGAGCAGCGGTGTAAGCTTGCGGCAGTTGACAGGCAGTGCGGTTTGAAACGGGTTCAGCGGGTTGAGTTGTAGATGGAGATGTGTTTGATGCCGTAGATTGCCTTCGATGCATTCGCGCAGCGGCTCCACAAGGCTTTTCTGGACGTATTTCTCAGCGTTTTCGCGCGTGTTAGAGGCGAGAGCGGTTGAATGCGAGAGCGCTGCCAACAGCAACTGCAATGTTTACACGATCATTAATGAGATGAGTAATATGTGTAGGAATTGGCATACGTATGATCGAGACAAATCGGAGCGCGACGTCGCCAATTTGTTGAAGTAGACGGGGAAGAGCACTTGGTGCCAGTAGAGGAACGAGCAGTCGGTGAGCGCGTTGAGCGTTGGTGATAGGTTCGCAATCAATTGCAGTCGTTGCAAAACGTGGCGCACCTCGATCAGCATATCGTTGGACAGGCCCGATGAGGAGAGTGCCAAGCGTGCGACGAGCAAGCGTTCGGCGGTGGGTGGTCCCTTGAGAGCTTTTTCTGCGACAACTAATGCTGATAATACATCCAAGTTTTGCTGTTTGATCGTCTTCTCGGTGGTGAAGGTCTTTTTGATGTTAGCTAGTATCGCGAGAGCCTTATGGGTCAATTGTTGTGATATCAGTAGGACGACGTAAGATAAAGGCAGGAGATTCCTCTGGAAAACGAACTGGAAGCAAATGAGAATCTCCACGAGCTTGCAGAGGGTTAACAGGGTCGATTTCGGCATGGGCCGCCCTTCGTCAGCGTGCATATTTGTGATCCATCGCACGCATTCAGAGATGCGCTTGGCTAGTTTCACGCCTTCCAAAAGCAAACTGCAACTCTCTTGCAAATCGCGTAGTTTAAACTTGCTCGAATCTTGCTTCAACTTTCGTTCAATTTGAATGAACCATAAACAGCTCTGTAATCAATCAAACAATTAGTTTGCTAATATTTGATAAATGTATCACTTACATTCATACAAACGCTTGTGGCATCACGATGCAACCCTTGCGTTCGTTGCGTGAGCTGATTCGAGCGATACGCAATCAGCGCTTTCATATCGACAATCTTCTGTAAGGCCGGAATGTGTTTGATTAGGAAGTGTTCGGGCAGCCAGACGATATTACCGGCTACAATGCACGCGGAAATCTTCTTGTTCACGTCCATGAGACGTTTGTAGAGCTTCTTATCATACGCCCCGTTCAAATTACAATGCAGCACGTACATAACATTCAGTTGCAGCCACATTTGCATATATGTTATACTATCATCATCCTTCTCCAGTTCACCAGCCAGTTGCTGGGCGTAGAGCAGAATCTCCCCATGCACATTACCGTTTTTAATGGCAATCAGCAGTTGTTCGTCGAGGCACTTTTCCATTGTTCGTTTAATTATCATACCGGTGAGGAGAATGTCTTCAATATCCAATAATTTCTTATCCAAATTGCGCACGTTCATCACATCAATGCTAAACTGTTGGGCATTGTGGGACATGGCTCGTACGGCGCGTCGATAAACCCTCCAATGTTCATTAATCACATTGGAAGTCAATAACGAATCAAGAGTTAACAAACAGACTAGGAGTTCAGCCAAACAATCCAACATTTCCTAAAATTAACAAATTTATTCCCTCGTTCATTGATGATAGGCAGGAAACGTACAGGAAAAGAAGTAACATAAGCATCATTGTTGGGTTTCTTGCCAATAATTGCACAGAGTTGCTGCAAGATGAGCACAATCACATTCTGGGATCTTTTCACAAATGCCAGAATGTTTTGCAGTAATTCAAATAGTTTGCTGGTGTGTTGAAGGCTCTCCAGGCCTTTATCCTGATCAAACTCTCCGTAATACACCAGCTCATTGTAGAATTTTTCTTTGGCTTCCAACACCAGCAGTTGTGTTTCATTGCAAACTGATGATAAACTCACCAGAATTCTGCTCAGGAATTTATTGTCAGAGGAAACTAATTTTAACAAGGATATATCTTCTTTTGGGATTATCTGAAAAGATTGTAAATACTTGAATGTGAATTTGGAAGTCATTTAGATCTCTTACGGAAATAGTGATTGGTTTGGAATAGGGACATTGTGAATGCCGGTGAAGTTTCGCCTCGAAATTCCGGATATCTTCTGCGTAGCGCTCGAAAAAGTTGCTATAATTATGCAGCTGCGTTTCGGCAATTAACCCTGAGCAATTCACGCAAATTAAGCGCTACAGAAATTATCCCATGCGAATATGTACTTACGATGCGTGTCCTTGTTGAATTTTTTCTCAAGTATTTCACGTGTGTCTAGCATTGTGGGCGTTGCACCTTCGCTAGCACGTTTTGCATCCTCGCATCAATCGTAAACTATTGCCACTCTTGCTAATTTCCACATTTGTTATGATTATGCTTATTATTATGACTGATAAGGACAAAAGTGAGGTTAGGTTTCAAGGACATCCCATCAGAGGGCGTGACGTGCGTATAGTTTAAAAGTTTAATTTCAACTGTTTCAACTGATAGCGAGACATTGTGCAGGTCGTAAATCTAAATCAACTAAGCACCACTAACTTTGTGTTTACGAATTTGTGGATATGTCCTGTGCGTGCGGCCGCGTGCGTAAGTAATTGCAACACGTTTATGGGTCACGCACGCACGCACGCATGTTAATTCCGTCGCGTTCGATTGTGCGATCGCATAGATTTGCCGATTAGCACAAGATGCGTGCGTACGCATTTATTTCGCGGCCAAAACTTTCGCGTACGCTGGCCGGGGCGTATTTTTACACGGCACTTTATTAAATCGTGAGCGTATATTTTCATAGTCGCAATTTGCGCTTTTGAGCAGCCGCCAAGCGCCGAGCCAATGCGGCGTGAAGGCATCAAAATCGTATCGCTAATTTCTAATTATACTTGTCAGGCAATCGCGCGCAATTAAACGCGCCACGCGCCACACGTCGTTCAGGATAATTGTCGTTACATTTTCGCAATCATAAATATCTTAACATCATCTTAACACATTTTTTATTACAAATTATTGCTTTGGATTAATTTTAGGTATGTATGTCATTATTCGATGCAATGTTATTTTGATAGTGGTCTTAGTTAGTATTTATGTACATAGATGAATTAAGATTTTGCGCGAGCGGCTGAAGTGGATTTATGAATATTAATCTAGCACTGTCCTGAGTACAAATCGCGCTCGATTAATCACTGGCGGGCGGGTATAGTTTAAGGCAGACACTAATTTCATAACGCTCAAATACGCAAATTCTTAAGCTCTCTTTTGATGGGGCATTCATCATTCGTTTGTGTTCAAAGCTTGCCTTTTTGGCTACAGTGTTTATTTACTAACCCGATGAAAGAGAATTTCTTTCAAGTGATCGGTTAGATCAATAGCAAAGGGGGTTGAACTAATTACAACTCCAATTTTGAATAATTAGCGGTCCAAACGAGTCGCCAAGGCAAACTGTTACATTTAAAACAACAATATTTACAATTAGATGACTGCTTTGAAAAAGAGAAATATGGATTAAAACCGTTGTTGTGAGGTAATTATTGTGAGGTAAATTAGCACCTGAATAAAATAGACAATGATGAGAGGATGAACATGGGAGTTGGTGGCGGCCAGCAGCGATTTATAAATATTATAGCGGTGTTGCGCACCTTTTGCACTGGCCTGGCGAACCCGCGCTGAACACACCTACGCCCGTATATTACGCCGCATTACACGTTATTCTCATTAGAGCGCTAAACAATGTCTAAAAATACTTATTAATAATGCGCGAATGTGCGGGACACACGTATCATAACACGGTGAGCATCATCTGCCATCAGCATCACCAAGCACCAAGCGTGCAAATTATTTATTCTTGCTTTGATTTCGTTCTACCCCCCCGTGGCAGCAAAAAAAAAAAGTATGCGGGTAAATTTATCAAATGTCACATGTTATATTATAACATTCGATAACGTCGCATCGACGACAAAAAGAAAGGAAGTTTGCGCTGTCAAACAAACGGCAGTGTAAATCTACCGGATGTGATTTCGTATACAAATTGCACTCGCACCCTTCCTTCCCAAGGTCGCAAAAACTATAGGGTTTCATTGTTTTCGGCTGGCAGCTAACTAAAAATAACTGGCGAATAATGTGACACAAATGAAGAACATATATTTGGAATGTAGCTACCTAGTACTTACCTGTGTCGATAATTATAATTCGTTTTTATTTGCAACACAAGAAAAGCCAATCGATAACAAACACTACAATAAAATAGTGCGCTCGTTAGCCGCACGCGCACGCATGCACGCAATGGGTAATTGCAATCGCAATGAGCATTAAACATGTAAATATGTTTGTTATTCGCATCGACAGTGCGCCGGCCAACAACAATACGCGCCGTTGTTGCCAGCGTTGGCGCGCATTTATTGTTTCTCGGATTTCCGCGGACATAAATTCGTTAACGTGCCGACGACGCGCACGAAGGATGAGTAATACGCCAGCAGCAGCATCTCCTTCCCCAGCACGTGCGATTTATCGTTCGTCTCGTCGCAAAGTGTTTGCGTCGCTCGTTTATTATTCCTAATGGACTCATTACGGATTGTTTAGACTCGATGCGACCGGACCGCGGTTTGGTTCGATCGTGTGATGCGTGTGTGATTTATCTATGTATGAAATTCGCTGCAATCAAACAAATCACTTGCACCGGATGATAGTTAGATACCATTTGTAATACGCACCAACATAACGGTATAACGGTCGTGTTTGCGTGGGTGGGCGAGGATGGGACGGCATCGGGTGTTATTATAAATCATCTTTTTCTATAATTAGACGACATAAGCGCGAGGCGGCAACGGGCAGCATCATTTCGTGTGCGAAACACATATCATAAACAATCCATATTTTGCTCCACCGCTTTTTTTTTTGGTTTTCTTTGCTCTTCTTATTCTTTGGATCTGCTTCGGATCTCCCATTTCGCACGACAGATAAACCACGCATCTAGTAAGTGGGCGGTAAAAGTTGGATGGGAAAATCTCGGTCCAGGGTTGGCCTCGAAATGATGGTGGTTTTCAGTAGGCTATTGTAATTGTGGTGTTTGGGCCGGTTCTGTGGAGGGGTGAAACACCCACGCGTAATGAGCGATAAGACGATTACGAACGGCAGGTGTTTTGCGGGGGCGTCAAATAAAAATGGCAATGTCGTCATCGTGATGGTGGTGGTGTGGTGTGTATTACACCCATTTGGGGATGGCGAGACGGACGAATGTTGCGACTTGTGTTTTATCGAGCGAGCGGTGAGCGTCAGTGGTGGTCGGCTCGATCCAGGACACGAGAGCCAAGTACAAGACCTGGTTAAATAGGGATATAGACGAAATTTCACCCTCTCCGCCGCGCTGCAAGACAATGGGTCATCTGATGACGATGACTAATTGTACGTTTGATAATTGGATAGGTTTTTTCGTAGTGTAGCAACCTTGGATTGAAAGCGGGAGAAAAATTTATTGAACGGTTGGATGGCTATTAATATTAATAGGAGGGTGCTTGGCATCTAATTATAGAGTCGAGTGTTGTTATCTTCGTGTCCTGCCGACTGCAAAATTGCCGATGCGGCGGTATCTTGAAGCCGTCCGCGAGATGTGGAGAAGCATTCCACTTGGCTGTGATTTACATCGCGGCTTTCATCCTCGCCGAGGTATTTTATGGGCGGTATAAAATTTGCGCATCGCACCATCGACAAACGCATTGATTTATTGGATCATGAACGTATTACTTGCATGCTGTATGTGTGTGCGCCATGTGCAAATACCCGCTGTGCAAACAAACCGATAAGTAATGTAACGACTTTGGCGTTCGACACCTGCGCAAAACATGCGTCCGGAGTGTTTATGCTCCTTTGACTACCATTAAATATCGACACATTTCGATGCGCAAATATCTATCGATGCAACAACAACAATAACAATAGGGGAAGTGCAATTTTCCGCGAGCGCGAAAAGCGATTAACATTTTACGAGCCGGCGAATCGCTGGTTTTATTGCTTACTTTAAGTAATGAAGGCGAGATGCGACAATCATAAACTATCTGCTTGCATGGTTGTTTTTGGGGGGTGGTTTTCAATTGAAATCAAGAAATACGCGGTGCTAATGACTGCACCCGGGGGGGAGGTTGGCATTGCGGAATTTGTTGGTACCTATGCGGCACGATTCGCAATACCCCCGGGTGCGCATGTATGCCAAGGTCGCATGCGGTGGTGGTGGGGCTGGAAAATGCCGGTGTTGCCGGGGCGCTGATTGCCGACTCGCATGTTGGACAATCAATCGTGCATGAACAAAGGCGAGCGCGGGGAAAAATGCATTCGGCACAAACGAGACACACTTTGCGAGCAAACGAACGAACGAACGAACGAACGGCAATCCGCCCCCCGCAAGGCATATGAATATCAAAGAGCGTCGCACATAAAAACTTGCGCAACGGATTGCGTTGATCGCGATGACGATTTGTTTGAAACGACAAACATTGGATTTTTCCCCCTTGTAACTTATATACTATGTACAAGTTTAATTCACCGTTGATATAATTTATAAGCGAGGATAATTATACGAGGTTAATCGATGGGATATTTCATAACGGTTGAAATTTCAATTATGCATCAGCAGATGTTGCTGTGAACGATGTACATAGGATGAACGATGAAATTGAAAGTTATTGTTAATGGCGATTATTATTATTAGCAGCGGGAGCTGGCTTCCCGGGGCATATCGATTACGAAGAATCATAAATCATAGCGCAAACAAGCAATCATCGATGCGCCTTGCGGCTGGTATTTGTATTTGGCTGTAATGGACGGTGTGCGGTCAGGCGCGCGCGGGGGGGCAGTTCAGCTAATAAACGCGCGAGCGCTAAAACAAACAGCCGGGGAAAAAAAAACACCCGCCGCCGCTGCCGGCCACCGCCACACCTAATTGCGCTAATTAAATGATGGCAGTGTTGAGTTCCTCCACTGATTGACAAACCGGCTATTAATGGACAAGAGAATCATGAGAAAGAAGGCAAATGAAAGGCGTTCGAAATTTTTACGTTTTTATTTTTTCATCTTTTTTTCGTTCATTATTTTTTTAAATTCTCTGTTGTAGTTTACTTCTTTACTTCTTCTCATTATCATTAATCGAATTAATGTATAATAGATTTCTTTAACAAATTGGTATATCGATTGTAATCGAAAATCATCTCGAGTCAGTTTTGTGTCTGTATCCGTGTATGTCCATGCACATGGTGTGTACGTGTTTGGTGTGGTTGAAAGTGTTGTGTTAATGAAACGATGAAAGTCTGAATATTTTCGTTTGTCACGAAGAAAAAATATAGTTATCTATGTAGTAATATACTCGGAGTGATCAAGTTTCACATCATCTGCGCCTATATAATTAATAATAAGGTATACAAGGTATAACAATAGTTTGTTTGTTTGTCGCTCTAGCGTCTCTAAGATAAAAGAATAAATTCTACAACAACATATTATCCGTCGAGACAGAGAGCTATGTATTCGTAATCATAGTTTTTTTTTTCAATATAGAGAGAGAGAGGAGAAAGATAGAGGTATCGTTTCTTTGCTTCTTGCATTCGACGCGCAGGTCAAATAAAAATATATCTATGTTTCGATATTTATGTACTTCATTCTTTTTTTGTTTATATAAATACAATTGCGTAATGCACTTAATGCAATCAAATATAGTCTCGGGCGCCTTTTAGTGCGCACGCGTACACGACACACGACGACTTCCTCGGGGAAGCCCCGCCGCCCGGTGGGATCATCAAAGTCAAAGGCAACTCTAATTTCACTCGTACTCTTCTTGTAAGGTACGCTGGGGTACCCACTTTAGGGGTACACACTCTCTAATTCCACCTCACCTCACCATTCTAATAACCGGTAATGTAATGTTTATATGGTAGCTTAAGTAATTTGTTACTATTGCACTTTTTGCACTATACTCATCGTCATATGGCCGGTGGGAGGATTGAGGGCTGGTGGGAAACAACTCTCTGTTAGGCTACTCATATCTAAGTTTACATTTCGTAATCATTGATCGTTTCTCATAAGATAAGTTCCAATAATACTATGCACAAACAATTTGGCGCATGTCCCCAGCCACACGCACATAAGTCGTTCGCAATCAGTTTTTTTTTTCTTCTTTTGCTTGCAAACGAAGGGAGTGAAGGCAATAGCGCATAGCGGCGAAACGACTGAAGACGGGCGGGCGTATTGCCATCGAGACGTGTGCGTGTGTTTTCTTGTCACAATCCGGTGGTGTTGGTGGTGGTTGGTGGTCGACATGGAGTTGTGGCATTGTATTAACGCCCCAATTATTAATTAAGTCGTCCTCCAGGATGTATGCGGTATGTGGGTGTGTTGTGTGTAGGTGTTGTGTGCAAAGTGTTAAGAGTCGCTGAATTGAAATGCACAATCGTATTATGCCAACGTCGCATCGTCTCCTATAAGTATACATTCAATGTGAATATCGATCATTAACACACGATTTTGTTGTTGTT